>ML782390.1:1359809-1374857 GCA_009831015.1 Picea engelmannii | reverse complement strand
GTTGAGAGGGGATATGCTGAAAAAGAGACCATGATGGTTGGAGAAAGGCGGTGGAAGGAACCTAGAATGGTGGTGTTAACTTCCACCGAGAACAATATCGTATTTGGACTTCACTAGCTTGGAGAACCAAGAGCGGCTCGCTGGTCCCGAATTAAATGTCTTGCAAGATGGTAGGTAGATGGCTCCTTAGGAATTAATGAGGGATGGGGTGGTGAACCGCCCATCCATAGAGCCGTCAGGCCTGACCAGTGCGAGGGAAATCACGCCACACGCAACCTTGTAAGAGGATAAGGCATGAGGGAGAAGCGATTGGAGGTAGACACGAGGGGAGGAAGAGAAATCTGGAGATACGCAGAGTGAGTGATAGCAGAGAAGGGGGAGAGTAACCCTCATTCTCGGTCACTAGAAAATTGAGACACAGTCTCACAACATCGTGGTCTCAGCTCGGGGGTGGCTAGTGGTAAATCCTATCGGAATCGCTGAGCCTATGGTTGGGTGGAAACGAGCACCCCTCTCAGCAGTTGCACTCACTTCTGGTGTTATTTCTGATAAGTGTTTTACATCTTGCATCTTGAAATTCATATGTTGACATATATGCTCATAAACTGTGAAATTGTGAATGATTACAATATAAGACTATCTGTGCAGTGTTTGGTAAGAAAGGGTAGATGTATGCTTGTAACATAAAAACCACGCATGGCTTATGTTGATAGATAAATTTATTTATGCATAAGTTGAACCAAGTTAGACTTCCAGTATGTTATTGGGAATTTGTTTCCCCTTATCTATCTCCAGGAATGCCCCAGAATAGATCTCTCCATAGAGATACCCTTCTTGGAAAAGTTTACCAAGAACCTGGAAAAAGGACTTGAATGCGCAAGTCTTAGCAACCCTATATGAGGAAGAATGATCCTCTTGAAATCCTGAAGTAACAGCGTAGGGATAAGTATCGATTGACGGACGAGATCTCGTCAAAAGATCTACGGTCATTCACGACCGTTAGATCGGCAGAAGAAACAAGGGCGTTACATGCCTTACCCCTTGTCTTTTATCTTCGAGAGTAGAGAGGAAATCGGGACCGTAGATCCCCAAGGACTGTGGGAGTATCTGGACCATTGGTTTTTCCTCATCCAGAGAGTAGGGAGAGAGTGTAGGACGTGGGACAGATCTGAGCCATCAGATCTTAGCTAGAAAACCCGACAGTTGTTGGATATGTTAGGATATGCATGAGGGTTAAGCCCTCGTGAACAAGGGCGAAAGTGCCGAGAGAGGAGTCAGTATCGGGGATTCGGAGTTTGGGATTCCGGAAGTCCTGATGACAAGAGATCGGGACACTCCATGGTGAAAGTGCCGATATAGATCTAGACCATCCATCCGTGAAGGACACATGGCGGAGATCGAGAGTCCATCGGTATTTTGGATACCGGGGATTCTAGTTGACAAAAGATTTGCGTCACTGGGGGTCACAAGACACGAAATCGTGAAACAACAAGGACCGTCCATCTGAGGGAGGATACGTGGTAGTAATCTAAGATCTCGAGAGAATCCTGAAAGAAAGAGTCCATCGGGATTTCGCAAATCAGGAGTTCGGGAGTCCCATTGAAAAGAGGTCGGACTCTCATGATTGATAAGTCCCGAAACTTCGACTGGTGAACATCCAAAATGTTAGCATATGTTTAAGTCTCAATTAACGGGCGAGGTCCTCTCGGAGGATCCAAGATCTGTAAAAACCGTTGGATGTGGGGAAGGAACGTGGATGATAGTTCCTCAACCTCTCTCCACCTTTGCAAGCAATGCACGAACATGATCCCTTGGGAGGATCCAAGGTCTATAATGACCGTTAGATTTGAGGAAGAGACGCAGGCATTAATGCCACGACCCTTTTTCCCTTGCAAGAGATTAAGGAATCGAGACCGTAGACCCCATGGTCCATGGAAGTACCTGGACCGTCCATCTATATATTATACGTGGCTTTTGGTAAGCACTTCGGTGTTTCGGCACCCATGAAACCAAAGGGAAAGAACCCTTGTCTTTGCGAGTCGCGAAATCCCGATCACTGAAACCCCGAAATGGCATGAGGTGTGAATGAGATTAAGGAAAGCCGAGATTTGATTGTGACCGTTGATCATCCCAAAAAGATCATGATCGTTGATCTTGGTTGAAGGTCGTCGTCGTCCATCGAAAGGACATGTGGCTGCCGGTAGATGTTTCGGTGTTTCGGCATCCGGGAAACCAAAGGGCAAGAAAACCATGCCTTCGCAAACCACGAAATCCCGATACCTGAAATCCCGACATGCTTGGTCATAGAAAAGAGAAGTCCCAAAGGAATCTAGACTGTCCATCAAAGGAGACACGTGGTGAGCGGTCAGAGATCAGGGAAAAGTCCCGAAATCCCATGGACCGTTGGATCCACACTCCTAAGAGCCATCGATCTCTTACACGAATTCCCATAATGGAATTCGGGTTTTTGAATGACAAAGAGTCTTGGAGTCGTTGCATTTCGAACTCCTGAATACTGAAACCCCAGAAGGATCCATACCATTGAATCAAGAGAGGCTTACGGCCATCGATATCCCTTTGGAGGGAAAATTTTCCATTCGCTAGCCCTGTCGGGGTTTGGCATTTCACTAATTCGAGCTTCGGGGTTTGCAGAGTTGAAAGACTCGACGTTCTGGTAGCACTGAGTTTCAAAGTGCGAAAGGACGCCATATTTGTTCGACCTGTGGTCGTGACCCGCGATCCTATGGGAACAGACAAGGGAAGAGATAGATTATGCTAGACCTCCATAGACATTTCGGGGGTCTGATCGTTGAGAAATCGACGAAAAAATCGATTTCCATAGTGGGTATCTAACAATAGGATACTTTCATCAATTCTTACTTTCTAGATTCTTTCCTCCATTTCTTTGATCCTTGTTTCTTTCTCCTCATTCTACTAGCACAGTCTCTGAATGTTCTCCACATTATAATTCATGAATGCAGAACTAGACGTAGTTTTTTCTATGATATTTTCCCTTACATATCTGAGAACATGTGTGACAACTGACATAGGCATCCCTTCAATTGTTTGCACTTTTTTCACTTGTTCCTGCATGATTCTACCAATATTTTTGACATAGGTAAATATTCTCAGGTCGAGTACTTCAATAGGTTGTAAAGGTTCACAGAGTCTTAGTCCTAAACCACTTCATGATATATCTCTTCCCATTCTTGCAGTTGAAATTTCTGGGATATCTGTCTCCATTGGGTGGGTGTCACCCCCTCTATCTTCTACATCCTTTTGTTGTCTTTATGCTTTAATTGCTTTGTCGACTACCTCTTTGGATACCTTTTACACTTTTTCTATTGCTTCCCTCTATTCTTCTTCTCTTTCTACTTCTTCTTTTTGTTTGATCTCCCATTCTACTGCAACTTTTGCTTCTACCTCGGCTTTGGCTTTGGTCTTGTCCACCTTGATATTCTACTTATTTGTTGCATCATTGTTCTTTTTGTGGAATTTCTCTTTATCCCTTCTCTTTCTATTAGCCGGTGCTTCTTCCTCCTCCTCTCTCGACCCCGAGTGTATTGAGGTTGAAGTGTGGGGTGATTATTCAACTTCCTCTTCCTCTGCTTTATTTCTAGCTTCTTCTCTAGCCTTTTATTCATTTGCAATTTTCCCCTTTGGTTCACCACACCTATTGAATATGAATTTTCCATAGATCTAAGCATTTTGATGCACTTATTCCTCTTCCCAGATATCCATTTTATATTCCCATAGTAGACCAATCTTGTTGAAGTGGTCCCTCGTGGTATTCTTGGGATCGTGTCTTTTGAACCATTCTTCTCTTAAGTGATAATATACCAGGTTGTTTACTTCTTCTTGATCTTTCTTGGTTCAAAGAAGTAGTTCCCAACGTACAATAGTAGCGGTGGCTAGATCACTTTTTTTCAGTTGATATAACATCCCTCCAACCTCGTGTATGATGATTTGGTATGCAACATCCTATAGCACAAGATTATCAATCAAAAACTGAGGGAGTGAATGAGGAGGCTTTATTTTTCCATACACTCTTATGTATGTGTCATGTTCCATAAGATACTAGTCTCCAATTCTCCTTATGAATTCTATAGCCTTTCAGTCATGCAAGGAGGACTGGTAAAAAATATGAATTTGTATAAGGGGGGCAGAAAATGATCACATATCTTTTGGTATTATGTGTGGTACTTGTGCTCCCAGAGCATGTTGTAGTACATATGGATGGTTGTGTCAGATGGTTTCCATTTCCACCCCATCCTAGGGTATTGATGAGCTATACACATAATTTCCAAGAGGTATGAGGACATGTGAGAGCTTGGAAATGTTCCAGGATGGGCTCCTTTGACCACAAAGAAATCCAGTATTATATTGTTAGAAAGGATATCATCCCAATTGAATGGCATCGCTTCATCCGTATAGTAGTATATGAGGGACATATACGATAGAGAGAACTAGGATGAATCTGTCGCCCCTATAAAACCAAAACAACATGGCTACCAGGTACTAATAAGGCCTTCTCATGGAATGTTTGGGGTATCCTCCTTTGGGTTTGTATTTGAAATATTTTTTGGCCTTGTACCATTTCGGAAACACATCCTTGGGAGTGTATTCAAACTTACTAAGGAGCTTTCTATCCAACTTCTTACTTCCCTTTTCGATGTGATAGCACTTCTCCAAATATTCAGGCCTAGAAGAGGCTATGGGATCCTTTATGACATTGCAGAAGAATATATCCTTCACATTTATATTCTTTAGGATCTATGTGATGGCATCTATTCATGGAAATACCGTTGAGTGTGATGCTACTCTGAAAATGCTAGAATTCCTAGTTTTTTTTTAAACTTTAAGTTTGTTTGGTTCTTGAACTTCAACGGAGAAATTAGACATCTTGAACATGTGGTATAACTCTCCCCACTTTAGCATTTCCCCATCCTTTTCTAAGATTCTTTATGTATCATCTTACATGGCTCTGATTACTTTTGCCTCACCGTCAGTGTAGATTTTAACCTTGTACAATATTTACTGCAAACATATTTTCAGTAAAAGAACAAAAAATATACAATGGAAAATACAAACATTACACAGAGATTTTTCCCCTGGAAACCCAAACTGGGAAAACCAACATATTCTATATTCATTCATAGTGTTACATTGTTTACAATAGAATATACATATAGGATCCAACGATATCCAAAACCCTAACCGAGTGACCTGGGTTAGTCAACAACCGTAATTCCTTAACCGGAAATAAAAAACCATGGAAAAAACCATGTGCCGGAAAACCACCTATATATGTGACATTTTTCCCAAGGAAACACAAACACTACTACTCGTGCGAAAAATATAACACATATCCAACATTCTCCCACTTGTTGTTTTCTTTGCATATAGGGGGTTATAGGGTTGCATAGTTAACAATCCAGGGCAACAATGCCCATGGATCCTCTACACCAAGAGAACTTCTCAGTGCTCACAAATTTTGTTAATGAATCTGCAACATTCTTCAAAGTGTCCACCTTCATCAACAACACTTTCTTTTCTTCAACCATGTCTCTCACAAAGTGATATTGAATATCAATATGCTTTGTCTTTGAATGATAAGTCGGGTTCTTCACAAGAAAAAATGCACTCTAACTGTCACAATCTATCCTTACAACTTGATGTACCAACCCAATACCTGATCATAGTATTTGTAACCATACTGCTTCCATACTTGCATGTGTGGCCGCCATGTATTCAACTTCTGTAGTTGCCACTATAGCTTGTCTTTTGCTCATCCAACTTATTTCTCCTCCAAACAAGTTAAACACATACCCACCTATAGATCTCCTACGATCCAAATCTCCAGCCCAGTCTTCATCCACAAAGCCATGTATATCCACCATTTTTTCCAATCTCAGTCTTCCTTGGTAGAAAAACCCATAGCTAGCAGTGCAACACAAATACCTGAAAAACCTTTTGACTATTGTCCAATGCTCCTTCGTTGGTTTTGACATATACCTTCTCAAAAATCCCACTGCATGTGCAATGTTTGGTCTAGTACAGACCATTACATACATCAAACTGCCAACTGCACTCACATATGGAGCACCAGACATGTCCTCCTCCTCTTTTTGTTTCTTGGGACACTTATCCACAAATAAATTTACCCCAACAGGAATAGGAACCTTGACTGGCTTACATTCCTGCATATTAAACCTCTACAATATTGTCTCGACATATTTTCTCTAATTTAACCCGAGTTTCCTCTTTTTTCAATCTCTTTTAACTTCCATGCCCAAAATGAAATTTGAAGCATAGAGATCCTTCATGTCAAATCTAGAGGATAACTGAGCTTTCACATCCTGGACAATATCCTTGTTGTTTCCTATCAAAAACATGTCATCCACATACAAGACCAAATAAATCAAATGATCACCAATTAATTTAAAATACACATAGTGATCCTCTTTTCTTCTTGTGAAGCCAAGTCCCAGCATATAAGTATCAAATTTTTGATACCACATCCTTGGTGATTGTTTTAAACCATACATGGACTTTTTCATCTTACATACCAACTCCTTCTTTCCCTTGATAACATAACCTTTTGGTTGCTTCATATAGATTTTTTCTTCTAGATCCCCATGTAGGAATGTTGTCTTCACATTCATCTGTTCTACTTCAAAATCAAATGCAACAACAACATATAACATAAATCTTATAGAGGTTAACTTGGCAACAGGAGAAAAAATCTCACCAAAATCAATTCCCTCAACCTGGGAATAACCCTTTGCTACTAATCGAGCTTTGTATTTCTCCACTTTTCCTTCTGCATTCAACTTCTTTTTAAATACCCATTTGATTCCAATGGGATTTCTTCCAGTCGAAAACTCCACTAGATCCCAAACATCATTCTTATCCAAATATGCCATTTCTTCCTCCATGGCCCTTTTCCAGATATTTCCATCCTCTGAATCCACTACCTCCTTGACATTTCTAGGATCATCATCAGTAATAGTCAAAGAAAAAATTGAACATAAATCAGATGGAGTATACCTTTCTAGTAGCCTTCTTTCTCGAACCGATCTCCTCAATACTGGAGTATGAGGATCTTCTTCTTCTGATTCTTGTTCTTCTATAGAGTCTGATTCATCATCCTTTAAATCAAACTCTATATTCTCTAGTTCTTCCTTACTTGGTGGGACTTGTTGTTTAACAACATCCTTCATTTCTCTAAATACCAAGTCTCGACTATACACTACCTTCTTAGTTTATGGGTTCCAAAGATTATAACCTTTGAGACCATCTTTATATAGAATAAAGATACACTCTTAAGCCTTCTTATCTAGCTTAATCTTGTTTTCCTTTGGAACATGAACATATGCATCAAAGCCAAATATCTTGAGATGTGTGAGAGAAAGTTCCTTACCAGTCCATACCTCTTGTGGATTCTTGTCATCCAATGTTGATGAGGGTTATCTATTCACCAGGTAACATGCAATACCCACTGCCTCTACCCAGAATTCTTTCCCTAACCCGACACCACTGAGCATGCACCTTTCTTTTTCCATCAGCATCCTGTTCATCCTTTTTGCAACTCCATTCTATTAAGGTGTATATGGAGTATTATTTTGTCGTTCTATACCACACTTCTTACAAAATTCTTCAAATTCATTCCCAGAGAACTCTCCGCCATTATCTATCCTAAAAACCTTAATTATTTTCTCTATTTGATTCTCAACAAGAGCCTTAAACTCTTTAAACTTGTCAAAGACGTCATATTTCTTCCTGAGGAAATATATCCAAGTATTCCTAAAGAATTCATCTATAAATGAGACATAGTACACAGATTTTCCCAATGATGGGACCAACACATGTTCAGAAACATCACTGTGAACTAGTTGTAAAATTCTTTCTTCCCTTGTTGCACCAGAGGGGAATCTTACCCGATTATGCTTCCCATATACACAATGTTCACGAAAATCAAAATCTAGAGAGCAGTTAAACATACCTTCAACCATACCTTTATCCCGTAGTATTCGAAGACCCTTCTCTCTGATATGCCCCAATCTTTGATGCCATAGCATAAATTTTTCTCTGGAGAGTGTAGGAGTTCTTTCTTCTTCAACTCCAATATCAAGAACAATGGAACTATTACACCCATCACTAATATTGCTTCCTTGAATCTTATACAGAGTTCCAACCCGAACTCCCTTCAACAATGCCATTGCTCCTCGAACCATCCTGCATGTTTCCTTTTCAAATATTGTTTTAACCCTTGCATCGTCCATTTTTCTTACATAAATAAAATTTCTAGCCAAACCTAGGATTTGCATAACACCAGGAAGCATTCTAATCCTTCCATATATGAACCTCAACTTGACTTTTCCTCGTCCTATGATTTTGGCTGTCGAATCATCACCTAAGAAAATATTTCCTCCATCATACCTTTCATATTCACAGAACCACTCCCTGTGGGGAGTTATATGAAAGGATGCACTAGAGTCAACCAACCATGCCTCATGATCTTCATGTGTGCTTGAAGAAGCCAAGTACACATCCCTTCCTTCTTCCTTTGAGGTATTTTCTTCTGTAGAAGGAGATTCTTCAGATCCCTTCTTTTTCTCAACTTTGGATCTACACTGCTTCTTATAGTGCCCTTATTTTCCACATCTCCAACATACCTTTACAAAATTTCTGAGAGATTTATATCTACCCTTAGACTTAGATCTCCCACTTGAGAACTTAGATCTATTTCTTTCTTGGGAACGTCCTCTTGCAAATAATGCATATGTGCTCTGTCCTTCCATATTATTTCATCTCATCGCCTCTGACAACAAGGATGAGACCGCTTCATCAAACTTTGAGGAAGTTGTATTACTACCTATGGCCACAACCAGATTATCCCACGAATTTGGTAAAGAACACAATAAACTGATACATTTATATTCATATGAAATTTTAATCTCAACATATACTAACTGACTTACCATAGTATTGAAGGCATTCAAATGCTCTTCCACTGAGTCTCCATCTCTCATCCTAAGGTTATACAACTTCTTTCTCACAAATAGTTTATTCACTAGGGACTTAGACTGTTACATCTTCCCTAACTTATCGCATAAATCCTTGGCTATAGCTTCCTCTAACACATTCAGTAATACTGAATCTGAGAGACACGGTCGTATTGTGCTCTTCGCCTTTCGATCCAAATTTTTCTAGTCATCTGTTGAAGTTCTTGTAGGTGCAGTACCTGGATCTACTGTGATCCACTTATCTCTATCCACTAACAGATCTTCCATCCTGAGCTTCCACAACTCAAAACTTTTCCCATTAAACTTCTCAATCTCCATCTTCGGATTTCTTGCCATTTCTTTTCACTTGAAAAATCAATACCATAGATCTCCCACTGTAACAAGTCCTATCACAGTCCCGAGCCAAACTCTTGAACACAAAGGCGCCCCCTTGAATCCAACAAAGATATGATACCAAATGTAGATTTTAACCATGTACAATATTTATTGCAAACGGATTTTCAGTAAAAAGAACAGAAAAGATACAATGACAAATACAAACATTACATAGATATTTTTCCCCTGGAAACCCAAACCGGGAAAACCAACATATTTTGTATTCATTCATAGTGTCACATTGTTTACAATATAATATAGATATAGGATCCAACGGCATCCAAAACACTAACCCAATGACCTGGATTAGTCAACAACCCTAATTCCTTAATTGAAAATAGAAAACCATTGGAAAACACCATGTGTCGAAAAACCACCTAAATATGTGACATGTTTCTCGAGGATGAACCAAACTCTAAGAAATATATAGGTTGAGTATGCTGAGCCCATTCTAATCTATTGTGATAATACAAGCGTCATCGGTAGCTCAAAGAAACCGATGATGCACTCCAAGACGAAGCACATTCCAATCACGTATCGTTTTCTACAGGAACATGTTGTAGAGAAGAAAATCAGTGTTGAATATGTGGGAAAAAAATAACAAGTGGAAGATATCTTTACAAAACCACTTCCAAAGGAATCCTTTGAGTATCTTCGCCGAAGACTCAGAGTAATTTCTACTCCAAAATGAATTGTTTTGAATGATTATCTTATTTTTCTTATATTTACATGAGGAAGCACCATAAAGAGGATAGCTCAGGTTGGGGGAGCAGTTTCGAGAAGAGTTCAGTTAGGGGGACTAGCCCCAAAGATAGTTTAGTTAGGGGGAGCAGCCCTGTATGGAAATTTACCTTTGCCATTGATGTCAAAGGGGGAGAGATTTATCATATGCATGATAAAGAGTTATATGCTTGGAGAGAGAGAACAAAGGCATGGTTCTAGGGGGAGCGATGGTCACAGGGAGAGGATGAGAGATATGACTTCAGTATTGCATCAGAGTGTTTCCATCAATGCCAAAGGGGGAGATTGTTGATTAATTAGGTTTGTTGTCCTTGATGTCAACCCTTGAATAAAGTCCGATAGAAAATTTTGGTAGCCCCAACAATATGATTAAGGAATTTCATTTTTATTGATGTATAAAGGCATGAAGATCAATGAATTTATAGGTAAGACTATTCTATATGGATAGTATATGTCATGTCATTTTTGGTGATATGTGGAACGTCACTTAACTCTCACGGATAGAGAATTATGGCCATATGAACTTGGAGAACTCTCATGAGTTATCTAGAAGCCTATAGAAGGTCAAAGAAGTCAAATTATTCTATAATCTCCCAAAAGAAGTTGATCAGTCAAAGTGGTTAGTCATGGGTTAAGTGGTTGCAACAAGAAAACAATTAAAAATAAATTAGTTGCAACTAGAATTGGAGAGTTTACTATTTGTGGATAAAGTGGTTAAGTGGACAAAGTGGCTAAGTGGAAAAAGTTGGTTAAGTGGACAAAGTGGTTAAGTGGATACTTCTAGAGGAAGCTACTTGGAGAGTATAAATAAGAGATAAAGGGTCTCCCATTAGTATCCATTGAGCATATTGAATATCTACAAGTGACCGAGGTAACCAAAGGATATCTAAGACGAATTTCAGAAGGAAGGTGAAGTAAAGAAGGATGAAATTCAAGGGAGGATAAAGTCTTTTGATGATGCTTTCTAAGGTATGTTATTTGCAGGTCATCTCACCATTTTCGCAATAATTTTTTTTCTAGAATGATTCAGATTGCGAAATATGGAGGATGTTGAGAAAACATATCCAAGTATCTATGATAAAAGTTTCATCTTTTGGGTCATTTTATTTTGGGAGCTACCCTCTATGGAAAATATGGTTTGTGGCTAGTCCTGAAACTAGTCTAAAAAAGGTGTTTCGGGTAGAAATGTCATAACTTATTCATAACATATCCAAATTCAGTAACACCAAATTTATTGGTTATAGTACAGTCTGTAGTATGTTGTGTACTATTTTCATATCCATAAGAAAATATTTTGTGCGGGCATGCTCTACAAGTTCGATCTTTAGAATAAGCCGTTATTCAACAATGTATGCCATTTTTGCTATACATCTTTTTCTGGGAGGTTGCAAGTAGTGAAAGATGGAGGAATTGTAGACAAGACACTGAAGAACATTGTGTACTATTTTCATATCTTTATTCATTACAGGTATTTAGTTACGATTATTGCAAGTTAGGGTTGTTGACTAATCCAAAATTAGTCATGTGAGACTAAAGTAAAGTTTGATGAAAATTCTAGTCTCTCGTTGTTAAAGTTAAGGAAGGTTTGCATGTATGTGATCATATACACCAAATCTATTATAGAGTTACAAATCAGATTTGGGTGATGAAATTGATGAGGGATTTTGGTTGAGGTATATTGCTGAATTTATTGGTATAGATAGAGGTTGTATAACAATGAGGTTCTAGCACATGTTTTGAGGTACATACTTGTGGTATAGTGTTCGAGGTATATGTGATCAGATCAAATTGGTTCATGAGTATACAGTGACAGATTTGATAGAACAAGTTGTGACTGTGACATATTCAGTTTCTACATTTGGCACTTATATTTCAGTGTGGTTGGATGGGACAATGATAGGTGGTTGTAGCCAACTTCTGGTTGTAGCCAGAGAACATAGGGGGTTGTAGCCTCCTTCTGGTTGTAGCCAGAGAATTTGGGAGTTGGAGATTCCCTCAGGTTATAGCCTGAAAATAGGGGGTTGGAGCCTCCTTCCAATTGCATCTAGAAAACAAGGGAAGTTGGTGCTTCCAATGAATGTAATTCTTAAAGACAAATAATAAAAGACATTCTGTAATTTTCTCCCACATTGGGTTTCCATGTAAAAAATATTGTTGTACTGTGTATGTGTATGATTTCTCATTTGTTCATTGTTTATTCACTCTACAATTATTGGATGATAATTCTATATTGATCATAAAGATAAACAAAACTTTCATATTTTGGTTAAAAGGATAAAAAAAATCTATTACTCATTCACCCACCCTCTCAGTAATCCAAAAGTTAAGGTGATCAATTGCATCATATTGATTTAAAAAAATTTCTTGTCCGATTGTATTTCTCCTATTAAGAGTTTGGCTATGACTAGGTACTAAATGTACAATCACAAGACAACTAACATGAAAGACAATAGGCTTTCTAAAATTGCTTCAAACTCTAGTCAAATCCTCTTGTGAATTAAGATGCATTATCATATAGATTCCGATTCCTCACTATATCATTGGAAAATAGAGGATGAGACCACTTTCTAGAATATTAGTACCATTAAAAATATTGTTACAACTAAATTTGGATTAGAGGATAAGAGGAAGTTAAGATACGATAAAGAGTTCATTAATCTTAATCTAGAATATCAAAGGTATCTTTCTATTATAGCTATGATAAAGAAGAAAATCAACATTACTAAAATAAGAATAAACTCTCATGAAATCCATAATGAAACATAGTGTTGAACAACTCCTAAAATGTCTAAATTTCCTCTATGACTAAAACTTCTAAGCAACCATAAGTTTTGGTGATTTTTTTCTTGTTGATGAACTTATATCAATAACACACTAATGTAACAATGTTTTACACATATTGAGACTTCAAAATATATAATACGCAGAGTGTCTATTTTAAATTTTTGAAGCCCCTATACATATTTTAGATATTGAAATCATTAGTGCACTTTTGATAACACCGAGGATTCAAAAATATATTGTACACATTATATGCATTTTATATAATGAAATCACCAATGCATATTATATAGGTAAAGAACTAGTGCATATATTACTTTGCTACGAGCACCATTGGTTTTGTAAGAGTTATTGACAATTGTGAATAAATAGTGCATATATTACTTTGCTACGAGCACCATTGGTTTTGTAAGAGTTATTGACAATTGTGAATAAATATGTATGAATCAAACCATTGCATTCAAAATGCAAATTCTTTATTTTTTAACAAATTTTCACTTAACCTAACATTTAAGACACGAAAGTGCAATAAAATAAGAAATCAACTTTACTATATTTCCTTTTCCTAGAAAAAAAAATGTAACTTCGACATCAACCTAAGACATATTTTTAAGCCAGACCTAAATAAGATCATGAACATATTATATTTGGAAAAGGTCATTGTTAGACAAAGATAAGGCTTCATTAGACAATGTGTCAAGCCGAGGTGTTTAGTTTAACAGACCTAAATAAGATCATGAACATATTATATTTGAAAAAAGTCATTGTTAGATAAAGATAAAGTTTCATTAGACAATGTGTTATTTTAAGAATATATATATATATATTTTAAGAATATGGTTGAAAAATCTATGGAACTTTTGAATTATACAAAATTAACTACTCAAATTAATAATTTCTCCCCCAATTTTA
Source organism: Picea engelmannii (assembly GCA_009831015.1). Taxonomy (NCBI): domain Eukaryota; kingdom Viridiplantae; phylum Streptophyta; class Pinopsida; order Pinales; family Pinaceae; genus Picea; species Picea engelmannii. Next base: position 1,361,019 of record ML782390.1, on the reverse strand, counting down.
AATAAATATCCTTAAAAGAATAACCAAAACATAAAATTTTTAAACACAACTTAAATAATATATAATATTAATTTATTAATTAAATTGTAATTTAAAAATAAATTGTTAATTTTATTTTTTTTAAATCTTTAAAACTTTGATAACATTTTTAATATCATCTAATAATTTGAGTTAGATTGTTATTTAAAATGTGCTTATTAATTAAATTGTAATTTAAAAATATGTTCTTAGGAGTTTATCATAGTTGCACGGAACTGCTCTTAGCATTTTCAATATCTAGTTGAACTTTTTTGGGAACTTGGCAGCTTTTTGGGAGCTTCAACATCAAAAAAATGAAAGCTTGGGAACCAGTGTCCTAAAAGAAGAGCTTTGAATTAGAATTATATTAAATTAAAATGTAAATATATTTATTCATTTATTACAAATACATAATTTCTTACAATTATTTTCATTATATTTATTCAAAATATCACTATAAAACTAAGATTAAACTACAAGTAAATATTATTTAAAAAATTAGTAAAGTAAAAAAACTTAATAATACTCACTTTATAGTTTTTTTTTCCACATGAAAAAAATTCTCTATATATTCAAAAGGATATATAAATGTACAGCAACGATCTCCGCCAAAGGGAGTCTCAAAGAAGACACTGCTGCAGGAGGTAGCACATCTAATTCGACAAATAATACCAAAGCCAAAAAAAACAGCAACAGAAGCAAAGCCACCCAGCTGATGGGTATAGAGTTAATCCGGCAAATAGACCATAGTCAAAAAAAGGGCATATGAACCAAAGCTACAGGTCCACAATTGACAGCCAACCAGAAAAAGAGAAGCTGTAAGAGACAGCTCAATGCAAATTCAAAGTCTGATGTTGATGGTGGGCCCTGCATGACCTTCCACCCACTTTGTATAGCGAAGCTGTCCCGGTGGCATGAGCAATGCAATCTTGGAGAGGGAATATGCCTCGCTATTGTCCTCCCTGTAGATATGTGTAACATTGAGATTCCTGAAACAGTGAGATATCTCAATGGTTCTTTCTTTCCAGCTCTCGAGGGCCGCCGCCTTAAGGTCCGCTTGTCCGTTGAGCCAGTCTACGATGACCTTGGAATCTCCCAAGAGAAGAAGATCGACAATATGTAATCGTCTTGCCAGGTTGAGGGAAGCCCAAGCCCCCAGCAGCTCAGCTTTCATGTTTGAACCTGCACCACA
>ML782390.1:1263485-1295793 GCA_009831015.1 Picea engelmannii | reverse complement strand
GTTCTCCCTTCATTTCATCAATAATATATTCCTAATTACACCATAAACCTCCATGATCTCTTGTTATTCATCCTATGTGGCTAATAGATAATTTTCCATATTTTTAGTGATTAAAAGGATGATTATACAATAGTTTTGTTGATGATGGTTTAATCCTATGTTTTTATGTCTAAAAAATATGTTCCCGCATTGGAAGTCATTCGGTACCCACATTGGAGGTCATCTGATACTCACCCTCCAAGTGATTTGGTACCAGAAGGTTCTATAACCATCCACTACCTTCACAGTCATCTGGTTCTCCCACTCCATGTCTGATACTCACACTCCATGTTATCTGATAATCACACTCCATGTCATCTGGTACTCACAATTCATCTCATCCGGTACCAGAATGTTCCAAGTCATCTGGTACCAGCATAAACAACCATCTGGTACTGGACTATAGTCGAAAATTTGGAATGCTTCTAGAGGAAAATCGGGGACATGGGTTTTTTCCATAACAACGTCGACATGCATAAAAATTTGTCAAAATTCTCTCATCTTGCACGTGTGGACCTCTAGCTCAGGGTAACGATTATGCTAAAAATAGTAAAAATCTCAAACTACCAACTTGCGCCTTGATTTCCATGCTAATGGTATCATATTTAGAAATTCTACAATATGGGTTTTGTCTAGAATGTGGAAAATTGAGTAAAATTACGACATGTTTTCAAAATTCATTTTTGTTTTGGAGGATATGGGTGGATATCTAACTCGAATCTGCCCAAATTGATGAAAAACCCAGATTTTTGTGATTTCATTCCAAAAATTGTAAAATTGGTTTTAACCAAAATTTGAGTTGGGGAATTCGGTTTTATCCATTCCTCCATGGATTTAATGTATAAATAATGCTCATAGGGCTATGACAAGGATCCAATTGCCATTATGATCATTCTTTGGTAATGAGGATTCCTGTAATAGAGGAAAAGAGTTATGATGCCATTGTTGTAATTTGAGCTTGAATTTCAATAGATGAAAGATGATTGATTTTAGATTTGTGGTGCATCATTGGGTTTTCATGTGAAGTATATCTAGTAGAAATTGCTAGCTTGGGAGGGCCCCTCAAGATTGGTAATGTCGTGCTCATTTATATTTGTTTGTTAGATTTGTTTAATTTACTTTTATGTATATGTTAGTTTATCTCTGTGTGAGAGATTTTTGGTGCATTGTTAATTGATTCATACATTAGATGTTCTATTCGGTTTGCTAATTGATTTATGTTAATTTTATTTCTTGGTTAGCTCAGTCTTTGATTTTTCTTAGTGTGTCATATTTGCGTAGATGAATTTCTGAACTTGCATTCCTTTGGTTCATAAAAACAATGAAATCTTTGATTGTTTGATTTAATTTTTGGTACCGTAGATAGTTCTCAACTCCCATTTGGTTATAGAAATTCATGATTTCTTTTCATGCTCAATAAATTATTGATCACATAGTTTTGTTTGGATTCTTATTGCAAGCTTGTAATTTTACTCACCAAAGGACATATTAAATGCCTAACTCATGAGATATGGCATCCCTGTGATGGGCTTCATCCCAAGGTGTTAGTTTATTTCCTGTCACTTGAATTCATTTCCGTTTGCTTGTCTATTTTACTTCATTTAAGTGTGGATCCACTATAGGAAATAATCATTGAAGGACATAATACTTAAGTAAGCTACTCACGATTAATCACATAAACATCACCCTGAGTGCATGAAAGACTATGATCTAAGCCTTTATAGCACTAAGTTATTTCTATGTCCGAGTAATGAATCCTTAGTGTTAATTTCCTGCAGTTTGTTTACTTTTCTCAGTTTGTTCATATTGTCGTTGGCTTTAGATTAGGCTAGACTAGGCTCCAATCCTTCGTTTCCTGTGCTTGCACCTCGAAGCTTACGAACCGCGGTTAATAATTTAATGTGGGAATTAATAGTGCATATATTTATCCCCACACCTATGATTCCGTGGAAAAGGGTTGAAAATTGACTAAGTATTGAAGTATCAAGAGAGAAATGATGTCTCAAGAAAATGACTAAGTATAAAAAAGTGGATAGATGAACTAGTCATTGTGATAATCAAGTGAAAAAGGTGAGTGAGATGAACCTTGAGCAAAAATGAGAAAAAGTTCTAAGTATGGTGCAAAAAGAGGATAGTGGAACATGACAGTGCTTTGTGTTAATGACAAAATTTTGGACTTGAATGAGAATATGTTATTAACCCATGAGACACTTATAAATAATCTAAGTGTTGGTGCATAATGGATAATATAGAGTAAAATGGTGCAATTTGGAGTAGGCGAAAATTTATACAAGGGTGAAAATGACTCATATACCTGGACAAAACAAAAACAATTCTAAGTGTGGGAAATATACAAGAGAAGAATTTGTAAGAACTTAACACATATATGGGTCAACAAGAGTCAATGAATAAGTTTTAACTTCCTAAAGCAATACTAAGAACCCAATTTGTTGAGATAGAGACTCAAATCTAGTGTTGTGTTCAAGGGCAACATGAATTAGAACTAATACCGAACATAAACAAAGAAATCAAATCTTTCCCACCCCTCCTTTTATCATATTTGATTTTTTTGTCTTTTTCGTATTATAAAATCTTGAAAAGGAATAAAACAATGTTATAATACAGTGGAAAAAATGAGTTTCATGTTCAAGGAAACTAGTTCCAAGTGCATGGAATGTACCTATGCTTAATGCAAGGAACACATGCAAGATATGGACACTTGAGGGAATGTTTGCTCAAAGGATATAGGTGTCAATTTAAAAAGACAATAGATGCAATGGCTAGCAAATGAAGAGAATGCATAAGAAACATGCTACAAGAAATAAAGTTGAAGCCAACATTAGGCTCAAAAGTGCAAGAAGGAAAATGCAATGCAATAATACAACTTAACAATGGTAGCTCCATCTAGGTAGGCCAGAAAAATATTGATAAGAAGACATGTGGATTCATCATGTAGTCATTGTGGGACTAAATACGGATCCTAAGAATATAAAGAACTTCATCATGCATAACTAAGGAGTTCACGGATGAATTTGCATCTCCAATCATGGTCAATATAAATTCTCCATTCTAAACCCTACTAAGTTATGGGAGGAAGAAATACTTATGGTGAATATGCTCCCAATACCTTTCAGGTCAATTCGTTTATTCTAGGATTTCTTCATAAGAACACAAAACTATATCCAACCAATCCATAGAAAGGGAAGAGTTGGAGTTCCATATGGGAGAAATGGGATGATCCAATTCCTCTATCCAAAAAGGAATCAGATCAATGTCTACAGTGGTGATTTGAATATTTTGATAGTAAATTTTTGCTGCAAACAAATGTTGGATTACTAAGAGGGGGGTGAATCAATAAAAGAGAAATAATACCTTTTAACCACAAAATGAAAGTGTTATATCAATGTAGAATTATCATCCAATAGTTGTAGAGTTAATAAACAATGAACAAATGAGCAATCATACACATACAAAGTACACTAGTGTTTTTACATGGAAACCCAAAGCGGGAGAAAACCACATAATGATTTTTATTATATGTATTTAAGAATTACATTCATTAGAAGCACCAACTTCCTTTGTTTTCCAGCTGCAACTGGAAGGAGGCTCCAACCCTCCCATTTCTCAGGCTATAACCTGAAGGAAGCTCCAACTCTCCAATTCTCTGGCTACAACTAGAAGGAGGCTACAACCCCCTAGTTTCTCAAGCTATAACCTGAGGGAAGATCCAAATCCCCAATTCTTTAGATACAACCAGAATGAGGATACAACCCCCTATGTTCTCTGGATACAACCAGAAGGTGGATACAACCACCTATCCTTGCCCCATCCAACTACCCTGACGTAGAAGTAGAATGATGGAACCACTGTCACATTATCACTTTGAGATATATTGTTGTAAACCTGTGCCAATCAACCTGTAACAAACTGTGCCAATAACATGTGCCAACATGTACCATACATCAACTTGTACCATAAAAAAATGCATCGACCATGCACCAAACCAGTACAAATAATCTGTCAAAATAACCTGTCCAAACAACCTATAATCAACCTGTGCCATAAACAAGTGCATCAACCATGCACCAAATAGTATCTCAACATGTACCATCAATGAGTGACTCAACCATGAACCAAATATGTTCCAATCATTCATCAAATACATAGAAACTATGAATAAGCAAGATGTACCAACATTATCAACTATACACCTCATGTATGTGCCAACTCATCAACTACTTGTCTCAACCATGTATCCAACATGTACCTCAACCAAAATCCCTCATCAATTTCATTATCCAAATATAATTTGTAACTCTGTAATAGAACTGGTGTATATGATCACACACCTACAAACCTTCCTTAACTTTAACAACAAGAGACTAGCATTTTCATCAAACTTTACTTTAGTCTCACATGACTAATTTGTATTAGTCGACAACCCTAACTTGAAATAATCATAAATATGTACCTGTAATGAATAAAGATCTGAAAATAATACACAATGTTATTCATTGTCTTTTATGCAATTCCTCTAGGTTTCACTACTTGGAACCTCTTAGAAAAAGAGTTATAGCAAAAATGACATACCTTGTTGAATTCTGGCTTATTCTAGAGAATGAACTTGTAGAGAGTTCCCCGCACAAAATATTTGTTGTATGGATCTAAAAATGGTACAAAGAATACTAAAGACTTTAATCTAGCCAATACATTTGGTCTTACTAATTTTATATTTGTTATGAAGAATTTATGATGTTTTTACCCGAAACACTTGTTTTAGACTAGTTTCAAGACTAGCCACAAACCCTATTTTCCATGGAGTGTAACTCCAAAAATACAATGACCAACAAGATGAAATTTTTATCACAGATACTTGGATATGTTTCCTCAATGACCCCCCAATTTCACGGTCTGAATCATTCTAGAAAAAATGTTATTGCGAAAATGGTGAGATGACCCGTAAATAACATACCTTATAAAACATCGTCAAAATAACGCATCCTTTCTTGAATTTCGGCCTTATTTACTTCAGCTTCCCTATGAAAGTCAACTTAGATATCCTTTGATTACCTCATTCACTTGTATATATTCAATATGCTCAAGTGTGATTAAAATGAGAGAGCCTTGCCTCTTATTTGTACTTTTATGTAGCATCCTCAAGGGGTTACCTTTTAACCATTTTAATCCACTTTCCTTATTTTAGGGTTAATCCACTTCTAACCACTTGTCCACTTAGTAATTTCTCCATTAAATTTATTATTTAAATAATTTATTTTGTATCCACTTTGACTTATAGTATACTCATTACTTCACTTTATTATTTACCTTCTAAAATCTCTTAAACCACTTTCCTTATTTTAGGGCTAACCCACTTCAACCACTTGTCCACTTAGTAATTTCTCCATTAACTTTATTATTTAAATAATTTATTTTGTATCCACTTTGACTTATATTACACTCATCACTTCACTTTATTATTTAAATATTTTCTTCTTTGCAACAACCTTGACTACTTTGACCTTTTGGGGCTTCTAGATGACTCATGAGGGTTCTCCAACTTCACATGGTCATAACTCTCTAACCATGAATAGTTATGTGATGTTCCTCATACCAGCGGAAATGGCCTGACATGTACTATCTATATAGAATAGTATTAGCTTCAAATATATTAAAACTCATACCATTATATATCAAACAAAGTTGGTTCCATTACCCAAACATTTGTGCTACCATAATTTTCTACCAGACTTTCTTCAAGGGTTAACATCAATGACAACCAATGCAAATAATCAACAATATCCCCCTTTTGCATTGATGACAACAATCTGATGAAATAATCAAGTCATATCACTCATGCTCCCCCTTGTGACCATTTCTCCCCCTGGAACCATGCCTCTGTGATATTTCTCCAAGCATTTACCTTTGCATCTGATAAATCTCTCACCCTTTGTCATCAATGAAAAATGTATCTTTCCATCCGTGGTTGCTCCCCCTAACGAAATAGTCCTTAGGGATACTTCCCCTGACTGAAATATTCTTGAAACTGATCCCCCAACCTGACCTGTCCTCTTTATGGTGTTTCCTTGTGCAAATCTAAGACATATAATATAAGCATTCAAAAGAATTCATCTTGGAGTAGAAATTACTCCGAGTCTTTGCCGAAAATGCTCAAAGGATTCCCTTGGAAGCGGTTTTGTAATGATGTCTTCCACTTGTTCTTTTCTACCCACATATTCAATTCTGATTTTCTTCTTTGCAACCTATTCGTGTAGAAAGTGATACTTTACTGGAATGTGCTTCATCTTGGAGTGCATCACTGGGTTCTTTGAGATATTGATGGTGTTTGTATTATCAAAATTGATTGGAATGGGCTCATCATACTAAATCTGTATATATGTCAAAGTTTGTTTCATTCATAGAACCTGAGTACTCTACTTTGGTTGTAGATAAATATATTGATGATTTTTTCTTTCTTAGCCAAGATACTAAACACTCACCCAAGTAGAATGTTTCTCCACTGGTCCTTCATCATTCATCAATGCAACCTGCTCATTCTGCATCTGTGTAGGCAATAAGTGATAGATCCTTTCCTTTTGGATACCATAGTCCAAACTCTTTTGTTCCTTTGAGATATCTGAAAATCCTCTGCACTGCTAATACATGTGATTCCTTTGGTGCTGCTTGAAATCGTTCCACCTATCCAACTGCCTGCATTACATTTGGTCTGGATGTTGTCACATATAGTAAGCTACCAATCATTAACCTATATTGCCTCTGGTCTGTAGAATTTGAGTCATCATGTTTTCTCAAATTGCAACTGGTTTGCATAAGAGTTGTAACTGGTTTGAAATCTTCCATTCCGAACCTCTTTAGTATTTCTATGATATACTTAGTTTGAGAAATAAAATTCCTTGGTTTCTTTGATGTATCTTAAGACCCAAAAAGAAGGATAGTTTTCCAAGTAATGACATTTCAAATTCATTTTGCATATCCTTTGCAAATTTTTGGTTTAACCCGTCATCAATACTTCCAAAAATAATATCATCAATATAAAGTTCAAATAATAAAATACCATCTTGAGTTACCTTGATGTAGAGGTTTTTGTCTGCACTTCCTTTTCTGAACCCTGCCTGCTATAGATATTTATCCATTCTAGAGTACCATTCTCTAGGAACCAGTTGTTCAATGTAGACTTCTTATTCAAGTTCCCCATTCAGAAAAGCCGATTTCACGTCCATATTTGTCCATACTTTTCAAGACTCTTCTACACAACTGTCCATAATTTTGACTAATATGTTACTGTACTATCATGAAGTACTACTACAACTGATTAATATATCATATTGTACTTCTACTAGCTGAATGCACTAAATCTGTCTACTTAAATTCTGCAAGCTTCTTGAAGGATGGTTCTTTGATCTATCTCAACTATCGCATAAACTCCCCCTGTCTATTATTCATATTATCTGGGAATCTCTGAGTTGGATGGCTCAGAAAAATTCCTTCTTTGAAGTGTATTCATCATCATCTTCATTAGTAGATTCATCATCTCTCTGAGCTCTGACTTTTTTCTTTCTATCTATGGATTTATCTTTCACTATAGCGCTTGAAAGTACAATCTCTTGAACCTATTCTTTATTTACCTTTCCTTCTTTTATTTCAATTATTTTCCAAATATTTATGTATCTAACATCTTTCCTTTTCTCTGTAGAATTTTCGTCATCTTGTTTTATTTCCAATCTTGTGATCTCTGGGACCTGGTCTTTGTTCAGTTGTTCTTCGTTTTTTGAACAACCATTGTCAACATACCAACCATGCTTCTTCTACTTAGCTTGCAGAGCGAATGTGCATTCTTCATTGCTATACTGATTCTACTTTCTTATCCATGTTCTCTTCTAAGGCTCATGTTTATGACTGTTGTTGTCCTGTTGTGGTTCTCTAGGAGGGATTGTCATTCTACAATCTTTGGCCATGTGTCCAAAGTTATTGGACTTGTAGCATTCGACTTCAGTGTTCAATGATTTAAACCTGTTGTAGCTTCTTCTCTGTGTTTCACTAGGCCTTCTTGGATGACCATTTTGTGTATGACTTTCAAAGTTGTTTATGTTCCTGCTATTAGCTCTACAATTTACAACTTTATGTCCAAAATTATTGCATGCATAACATAAACCCAAAAAGATAGTTTGATACCTAGAAGTTGAAGATCTTATGAAAAGAGTTACTCTTATGAATCTTTCTTCTTCCCGAGGCCTATTTTTTTTTGTCATTCGTTGATTCTGAAACATGAATCTTCTTGGTGGAGTGTCCATGTAATATTCCTTATAGGTATTCCTATCCCCTTTGATTGTTTCTGCATAACTTTTTCGATATGTTTCTTGTTTTGTTTCCTTGGAGCTTGATCCCTTTTATGTTTGATTGTATCCAAGTGTGGAATTGTCATGATTAGGCCTTTGACTGCTAATAATGTCATCCAAAAATTTTTAGTTGTTCTGCATATTTTTCTTTTGAACATCCTTTCTCAATGTGACAATATGTGCTTCCAAATTTCCAATGACCATGTCTCTTTCTTCTAACTATTGTTTGAGTGCTTCTTCAATTATTTTATATTCTTCTATTTGAACCTTCAATTCTGTGATGATATGCTCTAGTTCTTAAGTGTCTTCCTGCTTGTCTAGTTCTTCTTGTAGCTTCTTGTTTTTCCTCTTTTCTCTTCTTATAACTTCTATGGCAGTCAATAATTCTTCTCGATAGTCAACTTATGCCTCTTCATATTCTTCTTCGGTGTCTTCTTTATCAGAGTCTTCTACTTCCGTGAATAGAAATCTTTATGTCTCACTATTACTGACTTCATCTTCATTTGATGAGGAGATTTATTCTTTGGTACATAATCTTTTCTTGAAAACTTTCTTTCTGGTTCCTTTGCCTTTATATGTTTTTTTTTCTATTTGAGTAATCTTCATCATTCCTCTTATTTTTATTATGAGGAAATTTGTTAGAAAAATGAACAATACCATCACAATTAAAACAAATCAATGGAAGCTTACCCTTATATCTGTCGTTGGTTCCCTTGTTCAATATCTTGAAAAAATTGGTCATTTCTTCATCATCTTCCAAGATGTCACTACTGGTGTTATGTTCTTTTTTTTTCTTTCCCTTTTGTTTTGACCTTTTGGATGATTTGAAAGCTACTTATTTTATATATGGATTTTCCTATTCAGTTCTCATTTCATATGTTGTGAATATTCCATGTAGTTCATCCATGCTTATTGATCCTAGATCTACTCTTTCTTCTATTGTTGATATCTTAGGATCAAATCTCATAGGAAGAGATCTTAGTACCTTTTGAACAATTAAAAATTCTTTAATTTCTTCTCCCAATCCTATGATTTCATTTACTATTTCATCAACTCGTAAGAAGTAATCTACAATATTCTCATCTTCCTTCATCTTTAGTTGTTCGAATTGACCTATGTAAGTTTGAAGCTTTGTTGCTTTGAATTTTGAATTTTCTTCATAAATATTTTGAAGTTTGTCCCAAATATCTTTAGCAGATTTACAATGAATAACTTTGGTGTATAGTGATTCACCAAGACCATTCAGAAGTGCATGTGTGGCTTTGGAATTATTTTGACTGAATTTTATTTCTCTTTCACTTGTTGGCGGAACTGTTGGTTCTTTGTATCCATCTACTATACATTGCCAAATTTCAAATCCCCATTCTTGTATATATGTTTCATCCTTCTTCTACATAATGCATACTTATGTCCATCAAACTGTGGTATTCCATGCTTATACATGTTGTTTCTCTCCATGATCTACCTTTTAGTGGTTAAACTGATTCTTGAAAGAACCTCACTCTGAAACCAATTGTTGGATTACTAAGAGGGGGGTGAATCAGTAATAGATAAACAATCCATTTTAACCACAAAATGCAAGTGTTATATCAATGTAGCATTATCATCCAATAGTTGCATAGTAAATAAACAATGAACAAATGAGAAATCATACACATACATAGTACACCAGTGTTTTTACGTGGAAACCCAAAGATGGAGAAAACCACATAATGCTTTTTCTTATATGTTTTTAATAATTACATTCATTGGAAGACCAAATTCCTTTGTTTTCCAGCTGCAACTGGAAGGAGGCTCCAACACCCTAGTTTTTTCAGGATACAACCTAAACGAAGCTCCAACTCCCCAATTCTCTGGCTACAACCAGAAGGAGGCTACAACCCCATAAATTATCAGGCTACAACCTGAGGGAAGCTCTAACTCCCCAATTCTGTAGCTACAACTAGAAGGAGGCTAAAAAACCCTATGTTCTCTGACTATAATCCGAAGGTGGCTACGACCAACTTTCCTTTCCCTATCCAACCGCCCTGACGTAGGAGTAGAATAATGGAACCATTGTCACACTATCACTGTGAGATATACTATTGTAAACCTATATCAATCAACCTGTAATCAACCTGTAACAACCTGTACCAATAACCTGTGCCAACATGTACTATACATCAACATGTACCTCAACATGTACCATAGACAAATTCATCAACCATGCACCAAACCTGTACAAATAACATGTCACAATAACCTGTCCAAACAACCTGTAATCAACCTGTATTATAAACAAATGCATCAACCATACACCAACCTGTACCTAAACCTGTACCATCAACGAGTGCACAACCATGCACCAAATATGTACCAATCATGCATCAAATACACATAAACTATGACTCATCAATATGTACCAACATCATCAACTATACACCTCATGTATGTGCCAACTCATCAACTACTTGTTTCAATCATCTACACAACATGTACCTCAACCAAAATCCCTCATCAATTTCATCAACCAAATATGATTTTTAACTCTCTAATAGACCTAGTATATATGATCACACACCTGCAAACCTTCCTTAACTTTAACAACAAGAGACTAGAATTTTCATCAAACTTTACTTTAATCTCACATGACTAATTTGAATTAGTCAACAACCCTAACTTGAAATAATCATAACTATGTACCTGTAATGAATAAAGATTTGAAAACAGTACACAATTTTCGTCAATGTCTTTTGTGCAATTCCTCTAGGTTCCACTACTTGGAACCTCTCAGAAAAGGAGTTATAGCAAAAATGGCATACCTTGTTGAATTCTCGCTTATTCTAGAGAGCGATCTTGTAGAGAGTGCCCCATATAGAATATTTGTTGTATGGATTGAAAAATGGTACACATAATACTACAGACTGTAATCTAACCAATACATTTGGTCTTACTGAATTTGTATCTGTTATGAATAAGTTATGACATTTTTACGCGAAACACCTGTTTGAGACTAGTTTCACGACTAGCCACAAACCCTATTTTCCACGGAGTGTAAATCCAAAAATACAACAACCCACAAGATGAATTTTTTATCACATATACTTGGATATGTTTCCTCAACGGCCTCCCAATTTCATGATCTAAATTATTCTATAAAAAATGTTATTGTGAAAATAGTAAGATGACCTGTAAATAACATACCTTCAAAAACATCATCTAAAGAATTTATCCTCCCTTGAATTTCGGCCTTCTTTACTTCACCTTCCCTCTGAAATTCTACTTACATATCCTTTGGTTTCCTTAGTCACTTGTAGATATTTAATATGCTCAAGTGTGATTAAAATGAGAGAGCCTTGCCTCTTATTTATATTTTCATGTAGCTTCCTAAAGGGGTTACCTTTTAACCATCTTAACCCACTTTCTTTATTTTAGGGTTAACCAACTTCTAACCACTTGTCCACTTAGTAATTTCTCCATTAACTTTATTATTTAAATAATTTATTTTTTATCCACTTTGACTTATAGTACACTCATCACTTCACTTTATTATTTACCTTCTAAAATCTCTTAAACGACTTTCCTTATTTTAGGGCTAACCCACTTCTAACCACATGTCCACTTAGCAATTTCTCCATTAACTTTATTATTTAAATAATTTTTTTTGTATCCACTTTGACTTATAGTACACTCATCACTTCACTTTATTATTTAAATAATTTCTTCTTTGCAACCACTTTGACTACTTTGACCTTTTGGGGCTTCTAGATGACTCAGGAGGGTTCTCCAACTTCGCATGGCCATAATTCTCTAACCGTGAGAAGTTATGTGACATTCCACATACCACCAAAAATGGCCTAACATGTACTATCCATATATAATATTATTACATTAAAATATATTAAAACGCATACCATGGTATATCAAACAAACTTGGGTCCATCACACAAATCTTTGTGCTACCAAAATTTTCTACCGGACTTTCTTCAAGGGTTGAGATCAATGAAAACCAACACAAATAATAAACAACAAAGGCATGGCCATTTGTACATGCTCAATTCCTTTCACTAAAGTAGAAGTCAGGGAAAATGTTAGGGGACAAATTTCTCCCATAGACTATTTTTCCATGTTTTTTCTAGAAAACAATTCTCCAGATTCCTTTTTCTCTAAAAGTGATTTCCCCAAATTCTATAGAATAAAATTATTTTACCTTAAATATAGCCCAAATTTGATAGATACTATATAAAATCCTTAGATATTTGAATATTTTTACAAAAATATTTCCAAATATTTTTTATTTTGCATATTAAGGACCAGTAAGATTCTCCAAGGTTTCTATATTTTGAGATAAATTTCCATCCTTAAAATTATCCCTGGTAGAAGAAGAGGGTAAGATCCACATATAATATAAGTTTGGTGTTTTTAAACAACAAACTTAGGTCAAGCGAACCAAAGAAAACAAATCACTAGAACAAGCTGGAGTGGATTCAATATAAGAAATAAATGTTGTGAAATTAAAAATTTCCATCAAAGGAGGATAAATTCCAACACCTATATTCTTAGTGGACTTATGATCAATAGTTACAATTTTCCCCTCACGGGTAAACAGGGACTTAGAAAACCTAGGAAACTTCAATTTTTACAACATATGTCTAGATACATCCAACAAAATCTTGTAATTGAGCATTACATAAACTACATCAACTTCGATGGAAACAATTTTTCTTTCCTAATTGGATATGAAAGGATGAAATAATCCCATGGGGCGTAAAGGAATGTTCATCAAATGCAATTAACAACATGGGTGATCCATGGGATCAATTTTTTCTCAAAAATTAAATTGCTCGGAATCAATTCAAAATGAAGAGGTGCGTAGGCATCGTCCTCATGAACCCAACACAACTCGAATAGGTTCAAACGGACATCAGATGAGTGAGATATCGCATTTTGTTCATTTTGCCAAAACAAGAAAAAAGTTGTTGACTGTACAGTCCGTACTGGATGATGTGGTAAGGTACAGACCCACATGTGGAAGATGATTTGGCAATGTTGAGTGGCAGATACATGGGCGAATAAATTTATGACACGTGGCATTTTTTTTGGCAATTTGTATGGTTCCACGTGGCTTAGGCATGGGATACCATGTGGCACCCTGATTTTGGTGTAAAGATATGTTGGAGTCTGTGGGGGTTGAACCCTGGACCTCCCGCACCGGTGGCAAGTGTTTGGCAAGAGCTGGGATACCATACCGCCCGCACTTTGTTGCATACCATATAATGTATTTCATTTTATTTAAATTAACAATGTGGTATAGTCGGTGGGGGTCTGGGATGGGGCTTAGCCCCAACCCCTAGTTATACGCGCCTCTCATACGACCCTAACACATGGAGTAAAGCACAGATTTTGCATGGGGTTTTCAAATGAATCTCCCCCATGCACCTGCCACTTGTCACATCCACGACCATTGCAATGGGTGCCAAAATGTGTGCTGTGACGTGGTCATATGACCCATGCGTCCAACACCTCTGTCGGTTTGGGTGATAAGTCTCATAATCGTGCTAAAAATTCATGCAATTTATGGAAGCAAGAGTGCATGTTGGGTTTAGGCATGGGAAACGCCCAGAAGACAGGTTACACACAAAGAGGTGTGATTTGGCGAACCAGAGACAACAAGCTTGAAGGAGAAAAATTCCAGGAGGTCTATCTTCTTCATTTTTTGGCCAAACCAGGTGCCTAAAGAGCCTAGCTAGGGGTTTTTGGATGTTTTGGAGCCATTGGAGCCCTCTATTTCAAATTTTGAGCACTGTAAGGCATTGTTTTTATCACTTTGAGAAAATAATATAAAAGATCCATTGGAAGATGGACCAGGAGATGTAGCCCAAGAGAGGGGTGAACTCCTTTATCATTTGTTGTGTTATGTGTTTACTGTTAACTATTATTTGTTGGTTATTATTTTCATCTTGAATGTGAAAACTCTCTATTTTATGTGTTTGCAAACTGATCCTTTTGCCTAAGCACACACAATTAAAAACTTGCAAATATTTCAAAGATGCTTGAGCCTTTTCATTTTTAGATCAAGTTGGTATGAAAGCATAGGTTTTTTAAGGATTGATTGTTTGCAAGTGTTTTTTTTCTGATGCTTACAAGGTTGAATCTCATAAGAGGATAAGGTCAACTTGTAGATCCAAGTTCTCAACATTCAATAAGAAGGACTACACAATCACCTCAAGATTCAAGGAGATATTCACCAAGTATGGCTCATGAGGAGAGTCATGGAACTCTTCCTTCAGAGGAGGAAAGTTTCAGAAACACTTTCTATGATATGACAAAAATGGTGAAAGTCTTGTTTGAAGAAAGAAATTCAAGATTGCAAGGTGAAAGCCCCAACCCTCCAAAGGGAAATGGAGACAATGGTGATAAAATTCCAAAAGGAAATGGAGGTAATGGTGATTCTCCACCTCCCTCACCTCCATATTCCACTTCTTCTACCATTTCACAACCACCTCCAAATTCTCCAAAGGGACATGGTAAAATTCCTCCACAAACTCCTTTGTTAAAGCTTGACATTAAGTTTGAATTGCCAATGTAAAATGGAGAGGTAAATGATGAGAAATTAAATAACTGTATTCGTCAAATTGAAGTGTATTGTAGGATACAAAGGATTAAAGATGATGAAACTAAGATTCAGCTTGCTTCTCTAACATTGGAAAGTGAAACACTCATTTGGTGTGAAGCCAAAACTCAAGAGGACATGAAGAAACATGGTAAAGTTTTATCCTCTTGGAATGATTTTGTTGTTGCAATTAAAAGACAATTTTATCCATTAGCATACATACATAAAGATATTATGGATTGGAAAAACTTTAGACAAGCTAAAGGAAAAAGTGTGCAAAACTTTACTCAAGAATTTAGAAGAAGAGATTTGGTTTTGGGTATAGATTTATCTTCTCAAGAAACTTTACTCAAATACATTGGATCTTTACATAGCTATTTTAGGCATACAATACTTATGTTTAACCCTTCAAATATAGATGAAGTTTGTGTACAAACAATGCATTTGGAAGAAAGAGGGAGGAATGAACCCCAAGAGGGAAGAAAAAATACATTTAGTCATGGAGACAATGGAAAGAGGAATTTCAAGGGAAATGGGAAAAATAATGCTTCAATCAAGAAAGAGGGAGAAAAACTTACATGTAAACACTGTTCAAAGGAAGGTCATGATGAAGAACATTGTTGGAAACTTCATCCTGAAAAGAAACCCAAAAAGTTCAACAACAAAGGGAAACTAAAGACTGTTGCAACCACAGAACATGATTTAGGCTTTGATTCAGGTGATGAAACAAAAATTACAGCGATGGGTTTCAAGGTAAGGGTTCTATTGAAAGTACTAGTTCTTCAAGTAGTAGTAGCATCAATGAAACTCAACATGAAAAAGAAAGAATAGAGCTTTTACACATAAGGGTTATTTCAAAGCATACGAAGATAAATTCTCTTTTTGATACTTGATCTCAAGCAAACCTCATATCTGAAGACACCGTCAAGAAATTAAAATTGGAAACTATTCAATATCCTAAACCATACCCTCTAGGATGGATATGTGACAATGCCAAATTGCATGTGACAAGAAGGTGTAAACTTAGATTTGCCATCACTGCAAATTTTATAGATGAGGTAGAGCTTGATGCTATTCCTTTGGATATCTGTGGTATTGTGTTGGGAATCCCATACTTATATGATAGGAGAGCCATCTTTCATCGACATGATAACAAGTATCATTTGTTTAAAAATGGAGTTGAGTACATACAAAAAAGTTGAATTTGTCAATTGTAAATGCGGGACAAATGAAGATATTAGTCAATGATAGTAAGAATTTTGTCCTCTTGATGATCAAACCCAAAGACAGTGTTGAAAAAGAAGTTTTCCAAGGTTGTGATGCAAAGTTGAAATCTGATTTGTATGAGGTTGTTAACCAATATGATGAGATGTTTCAGGAACCAAATGGATTGCCTCCAAGAAGGGGTATCCAACATGAGATACAATTGCAACAAGATTGCCCTCTTCCAAACTTTGGTATGTACATGATCTCAGACATGGAGAATGATGAAATTAAAAAACAAATCCAAGAGTTGCTTGACAAAGGGGTCATCATGCCAAGCACATCACCACGTGGATCACCAATTGTTTTAGTGCCAAAGAAGGATGGTTCATGGCACATGTATGTAGATTTCAGGGCCTTGAACAAGATTACGGTAAAGAATTGTTATCCTCTTCCTAGAATTGATGATTTTATTGATTAATTGAAAGATGCTAAGTATTTTACTAAGTTGGATTTGAGAAGTGGATATCATCAGATTAGGATTACTGAAGGATATACATGGAAGACAACTTTCAAAAAAATGCAAGGTTTGTTTGAGTGGATGGTAATGCCATTTGGACTTTGCAATGCTCCTGCTACTTTGACGAGAGTCGTGAATGATTTTTTAAGGCCTTTTCTTGATGATTGTGTTATTTTGTACTTGGATGACATTTTTAATTTTAGCAAATCTCGTGAAGAACATGTTATGCATGTAAAGCAAGTTTTAGATGTCTTGAGGAAAGAAAAGTTGTTTTTGAAGATGTCTAAATGTGAGTTTGGAAATACTTCACTTGTTTTCTTGGGGCATATTGTTGGAGGAGGAGAGATGAAAATTGATCCCTCCAAGGTCAAAGTCATTTTGGATTGGCCCAAGCCCAACAATGTGACAGAGGTAAAAAGATTTTTAGGAGCATCCCAATATTGGAGAAAGTTTATTGCTAACTTCTCTTCAATTGCAGCTCCATTACATGCAGTGACAAGCATCAAGCAAGTTTTCCAATGGGGAGGCAATCAACAAAAGGCCTTTGATACTTTGAAGGAGAAAATAATTTCATCCCCGGTTCTTTCACTTCCAAATTTGAGACAACGATTTGAAATCCAAACTGATGCAAGCAATTATGCAATGGGAGTAGTCTTGTTACAACATGGTAAGCCCATTTGTTTTCATTTTGAAACTTTTAATGGTGTTGTGATTAACTATCCTAGTTATGATAAGGAGTTGTATGCATTGGTGCAAAGTATGAAAAAATGGAAACATTATTTGATGGAAAAATAAACTATCATTCACACAGATCATCAACCATTGCAATATATACAATAAAAAACAAAGCTACAACAAGCAAGGCACTTCAAATGGATGGGTTTTCTACAACAAATCCGCTTGGTTATAAGGTATAAAAAAGGCATTTATAACAAAGTTGTTGATATGATTTCTAGGCCTATTATTAGTTCTTCAGTTATTCTTAAGAATAATTATATCATGCATGAGAGCTATGTTGAACAATATGCTTTAGATATGGATTTTAAAGAGGTGTATGCAACTTTGTGTCGTTCTAACCATGTTGAGGAGTTGGATTACCATGTGCATGATAAGATTTTGTATCATCTTGGAAATCTATGTATCCCACAAAGTGAAATAAACAACATTATAAGGGAATCTCATTCTTCTATTATTGCTGGTCACTTTGGTGTAGGCAAGACGGTGGCTAATTTGAAAATGTATTGTTATTGGCCCAAAATGAATGAAAGTGTTTCCAGATATGTAAGAGAATGTTCGTTGTGCGATACAAGCAAGCCTAGCAATAGAAATTTGGGTTTGTATGCTCCACTTCTGGTTCCTTCTTGTCCTTGGGAAAGCATTTCCATGGACTTTGTAGGAGGTCTACCTATGTCTAAAAAGAATCATTATTATCTTTATGTTGTGGTTGACCGTTTTAGAAAAATGTGTATTTTGATGCCTTTTAAGAAGCAGGTTATAGATGAGAAAATGACACAAATGTTCTTTCAACATGTTTGGGTACATTTTGGGTTGCCCAAATCCATTATATCTGATTGAGATTCTCGATTTATTAGGAACTTTTGGTCAAGTTTATGGGAACTCATGGACACCAAACTAAAAAGAGAAAAAAATTTCATCCGTAAACTAATGGTCAAACAAAAGTGGTTAATGGAACAGTGGTGCATCTTCTTCATGGTTATTGCAGCAATCATCCTAAGCTTTAGGATTAACACTTACACTACATTCAACATGATTACAACCGGGCTAAGAACTCTTCAACTCAAACATCACCATTTGAAGCATGTTTTGGTTATTTGCCCAAATATCCTCTAGATTTTATCTTTGGGAATGACATTCTTATTGATGGTCAATATGACATTGATAGGACAAAAAAGTTCATTGAACAAATTCATTTGGTACATCAAATGGTACAAGAATAATTGGAAAAGAGTCAAGCCAAGTACAAGAGAAAACAAGGCAAGCATCGTGTTGATCACAGTTTCCAAGTTGGAGATGAAGTTTGGCTTTACATTAGCAAAGAGAGGCTTAAAAGAGAAGGTAAAAAACTGAAACCAATTAGATATGGACCTTTTAGTTTCAGCGTTCTTGAAAAGATTGGTAACAATGCCTTCCGTTTGGATTTGCCTCCTTATATGCAAATGTAAGTAGTTTTCAATGTTGAGAACTTCAAGTTGTATGAGCCTCCATTGATTAATGATCAATGAGAGAATGCTCACATTCCTTCTATAGATGATTTCTTGCCAGAATATCTTATAGAACTGCATGAAGACACAATCCTTGACAGGAGGAAGAGAACTTCAAAATGAGGGAATGTTGAATACCTTCAAGTTGGTATTAAAAAGACACAAATCCAAGCAAGGCCAAGTGGATTGAGATTGGAAAGGTGAGGGAACTATACGCTCATCTTCAGATAGACCTAAAGTAGTATTTTGGAGGTCCAAAAGCTTCCCAATGAGGAGGAGTGATCTAGGGGATCAGATTTTGCTCAAAAAACAAAGTGCCCATAATCACTTCAAAACAGACAGGTTCGTAGGCCTCCTCATCACAAACCCAATGCAACTCAAATGGGTTCAAACAAATATCGAATGAGTGAGATATTTCATTCTGTTCATTTTTCCAAACATGCAATTTTTTGTTGATTGTACAGTTCGTACAGGTTGATGTGGTAGGGTACGGACCCACACATGGAAACTGAGTTGGTAGTGTTGAGTGGTAGATACGTTGGTGAATAAATTTATGACATGTGGCATATTTTTTGGAAAGTTGTATGGTCCCACATGGCCCTAGCATGGGTTTCCACATGGCACCCTGATTTTGGTGTAAAATTATGTTGGAGTCTGTGGGGGTTGAACCACAGACCTCTCACACTAGTGGCAAGTTGTTAGAAAGGGCTGGGTTACCAGCCCGCCTGCTATTTGTTGCATACTATATAATGTATTGCATTTTATTTAAATTAACAATGTGGTATAGTCAGCAGGGGTCCAGGTTGGGGCTTATCCCCAACCCTCGATTATATGCACCTCCCATACGACCCTAACACACGGAGTAATGCACAGAGTTTGTGTGGGGTTTTCAAATGAGTCTCCCCCATGCCCATGTCACTTGTCACATCCACAACTGTTACAATGGGTGCCAAAATTTGTTCTAGGACRTCGTCATATGACCCATGCATCCAACACCTYCRTCGATTTGGGTGCTAAGTCCCCTAACCGTGYGACAAATTCATGCAATTTGTGGAAACAGGTGTGTGTGTTGGGTTTAGGCATGGGAAATTCCYAGAAGCCASTTTACACACAGAGGTGCGATTTTGTGAACCAGAGACAACAAGATTGAAGGAGAAAATTTCCAAGAGGTGTATCTTCTTCATTGTTTGGCCAAACTAAGTGCCAAAAGAGCCCAGCTAGGGGTTTTKGGAATTTTTGGATCCATTGGAGCCATCTATTTGKCATTTTGAGMAATGTTAATAACTGTWTTTAGCACTTTGATCATATAATATAAAAGATCCATTGGAATTTGGACCAGGAGATGTAGCCCAAGAGAGGGGTGAACTCCTTTATCATTTGTTGTGTTATGTGTTTACTGTTAACTATTATTTTCTGGTTATTATTTGCATCTAGAATGTGAAAACTCTCTATTTTATGTGTTTGCAAACTGATCCTTTTTCCTAAGCACACATAATTAAAAACTTGCAAATATTTCAAATATACAAGCCTTTTCATTTTCAGATCAATGGGAGATAGGGCAAGATCAAGGGATTTGATGGCTCACCAACGGGACAATGACATCATACATCTCGAATCACCCTCATCCATAATCATTCTAAAGATGGTTTTTGCACTATAAACTACTTGTATCTGAAAAGTTATGTGGTAAGGAAGTCGAGGGTTGACATTAGAAGTATCAAACATTATCACTTGAGAACTAGATGAATAAATAGTCCCAATACAAAATAGAAATGAACTCTTTTTTTATGGAAAACTTTGAAGTACTTCCAAGGACGACAAAGTTCATGGTGCCTGGGCCAAGTCTTTTCTAATTGAGTTATTTTGGGAAACCAAATCATTTGGGTTGTGCAATGACCACGTGAACACACCCTTGGGTTTAAATGCAATTTCTCTCCCACATGTTTCACTATATGAAAATGATTTTTTGGTTCGAAGGATTCCTTTTCGTTATAGGTGGACTCAATTCTCTTGCAACTACGAGATCTGGTCGAAAGGTGTATCTTAGATCCACACATGTATACATTCAATGAACTATAATAATGAATTGGTTCCATTTGTTGATCGACATTACTATATAAAGATCCATTTTTATCCTTCTTTATTTCTTCTCTTGTCTCATGTATATTTTATACTTTACCATTTTTTCCTTTGAAATGCAGGTTGCGAAGCGGGATACCAGCAAGTGTGCAAACCTGCAATACTATACTAATTTATTTTTCCCTAGAAAATTATCCAAAAACTTATCCATTTTGTTTGTTTTGGAAGTCCCATTGTGAGATACCAAGCTATCCTTCATCTCACAGATACCCAAGTCCCACAACTCGTAAACCCATATCACTCAAAAGGACCTTCTCTATTTTTTCATCACCCCTAATGTACCTAGACCTTTTTCATATTTAACCAATTTCTCAAATGTGGATGTGGGGTCCCCCATTTTATTTCATTTCCCTTTTCCCTAGACCCATAACCTTGCGTCCTACATTTCCACATTCTCTAGAATCACTTACCTATTTCTGAAACCCGTAAAATTGACCCCTTTTGTAACTTAGAAGATTTTATCAATGTAGATACATGAGTCCCTATTAGCTCTCCTATTGTTACCTACCCTGCAATCCTGCATCCCACATTTTTTCATTCACCATAATACATATTTCTTTCCCCACTTCGCACTTCCATACTTAACCAATTTTCATACTCCCTGATACAATATCACCATTGCTGATGAAGTTTATTTCCCACCACCACATCAGCGGCCACTTGTGTGAATCTAAAATCATTATTAAGTTGCATGATTTTCATAAAATACTTTCCATAAATCGACAATCAAACATGCAAATTGGCAACTTTGAACTAAGAGCTACAAAAGTTGATAATCAAGACAATAAGTGGTAAAAATAAATAAAGAATTAAATGCACTATTGTAAAAGACTATATTGACAGTGTTATAACCCTATGTTTCATAAGATCACCTGGTGATTAGAATCTCTTCCTCTAGTTGTATTATATTGTAAATAATATTTTATTCTACAAATGATTTAGAAAAGAAAAAGAAAAAAGAAAAGAAAGAAAAATAAAAGAAAAGAAAAGAAAAATATAAATATAAAAAATCAAATGAGGGTATAAAAATATAAAAAGGAAAAATATAAACCCCATGAAATAAACTTGGTTTTACTCATACTGCAAAATCATGATCAAACCTTTTAAATTTATGTTGATAGGTTAGTGAACAAATTTAGCCAAACAGTCTAATCTTGGCTAAATTAGATAGGTTAGTGAATAAATTTGGCCAAACAGTCTAATCCTGATTAAATTAGATAGGTTAGTGAATAAATTTGGCCAAACAGTCTAATATTGGCCAAATATTATAGGTTAGAGTAATTATTAATCCAAGAGTCTAAGCTATATTAATGGGTTAGATAATTATACTAGGAGTTAGGTTAGCATGGTTAATTTCAATAAAGATTGGCAAAAAAATGTTGAAAAATGATTTTATTTCCCTATCACCATTCTTCTATTGCATCTTTCCGCATGGACACCCATCACTTTTTGTTCCGTGTCGTTTTGTGCCAATTATCTCACCATCTTCCCCTCCCCTTCATCCACATTTGCATGCCATCTTCCATGTCATCATCCAACAAGGCTCAGGTAGCAAATATTCAAAGGGTGCAGTCAGTGTGTTTTTCACATGCTAGGATGACTCTGTCCTCGTCCTGATCCCAATGTAGAGAAGTTAATGTAAGTGGGTGAGGTTGTTGACACATTGCCTCCTTCTATAAATGGAAGTCTAGGAAACAACCAACCGTGGAAGCAGTTTGTCAATCCAATCTAACCAAATATCACTTCTGACAAAGAAATGCATGGGAAAACTAACAAAAGACTACAAGCATACCCTACTATAAGATCTCCTGCACGTCCAACCTAACAGGAGGCTCTCCGACTCAAGGCTTTGACCGTAGTAGCTATTATTCTGAGTATATGTAGTAATTGTTTCCATTTTGTTAAGGGTCGATGGTTGATCTAAGCTCTAGTATTGTAATGTTTTGATGAAGCTCTGGTTCTCTGGTTATGTAACCTGATATGAGACATCTTGTTTAATTAAATTTAGCTTCTATTTCCATCTTACTTGCATTTGATACTGAATGTTCATGATCGAATGATTCACATAAATTGTGGTGACTGTGTTGTAATGGATGTTTGATTGCAGTGTGGTTATAGAGTTTTAAGTTTCTTGAAACTTTGAATTCAAGAGGATCTTGTCTTCATATCTTTTTCCTCCTCAGGCATGCTAGAAGACCTGATGTCCAGACAAGACCTTTACATTTCCTCCTCAATTTCTTCCTCCTACTCATCCTTACTACAACTTACTAGATGAAGTTGATCAAGACCTTGTTTGCTCGTGCATACTGCCCCAGTTTTCTGAGTTAAAATAATATTCTCCTGAGTTTGCCCCATTTGACCTCTTTAAATCCATTAATCGTGACATATAACCTAATGGGTATTGGACTTACCTCTGTCGCAATCCAGAAGTGACTTCTGGTGCTAACACTTGGTACCCATTGTTATAAGAAAACTCTACTAAGTGTAGGTAGTCTTCCCATTTTGATGGTTTATCCATCACATAAATCCTCAACATATCCTCAATCACTTGATTCACCCTCTTTGTTTGTCCATCCTATTCTGGATGATAAGTTGTGCTATTTTTTTTGTTTTTTCCAAATCTATTAAATAATCCCTTCCAAAAATTTGAGGTAAATTTTGGATCTATGTCAGACACAATTATCTTGGGTATACCATGTAATCGAGCAATTTATCTCATATAAATATCAACAATGTTGGATTCCTTGTGAGTGATCTTTAATGGAATAAAATGGGTAGTTTTAGTAAGCTTATCCACCACTATCATGATAGAATCATGTTGCTTTCTTGTTTTGGGTAGTTTGGTGATGAAATCCATTGTTACAACTTCCCATTTCCACTCAGGAATGGGTAATGGCCTTAGAAAAATAGTTGGGTGTTTATGCTCAGCCTTTACCTTTTGACACTCTAAACATTTGGAAATAAAATCAACAACTTCTTTCTTCATGCCTGGCCAATAATATTGGCTCTTGACAGTTGCAATAGTTTTTTGATAACCTGGGTGCCCAACATAAGGTACATTATGAATTTCTATCAATATCATATTTTTCAATTCCTCAGAATTTGGTACATAAATTATGCCCCTGTATATGAGAATTTCATCATTTTCTAGCTTATAGTCTTCAATTTGCTACTGCAAAATACCTTGTTGTAATTTTGCCACTAACTCCTTGTATTGCAAATCTGATTTTGCAACCTCCAAAATTTTGTCTTTCAAATCTAATTGGTACCTGTTAATGGTTGTAAAATGAAACTCATGCACTCTTCTGCTGAGTGCATCAACCACTTTGTTATTTTTCCCCTTGATATCCTTTGTATCAAAGTCATATTCACTAAGAAATTCTAACCATCTCTTTTTCCTAGCATTTAGAGTTGGCTAATCAAATAAATATTTTAGACCATTATGTTATGTCCTCAGCTCAAACTTTTCCCCCATGATGTAGTGCCTCCACTTCCTCAAGGCATGCACTATGTCTTTCACCTCCAAATCATGAGTGGCATAATGTCTTTCATGCTTCTTCAACTTCCTTGACTCATAACAAACAACAAACCCATTTTGACTGAGGACTCCACCAAGTCCTTATTTACATGCATCGGTGAATACAATGAAGTCCTAATTTGGATCTTCAATCCTTAGCGTTGAGGAACTTGTTAATAATTCAATTCAATGTACATTGAAACTCCACACCCTTGTTTTGAAAGGAAGTGATTGGGTGTGAAATCTTTGAGAATCCTTTGATAAATCTCCTACASTATCCTGCAAGGCCCATGAATGATCTGACCTATGTCACATTCTTTGGYACTGACCATCCTCTAATGGMTTTTATATTCTCAAGATTYACTKCTATCCCTTCCTATGAAATGATATGCCCCGAATAATGAATTTTCTTTMGATAAAATGAKAACTTGCTCAATTTGGCRTACAACYGATGCTCCTTTAATACTTGTAATACCATCCTCAAGTGGTGTTCATGCTCTTCCTCCTACTTATAATATATAATTGTTAGAAAAACAGGACCGCGGAGAAATAAAATAAAACAAATGTGGAAACAAAACAAAGAAGATAGACAAYACAATTGAGACACAGATATATGTGGTTCACCCACTATGGGCTACGTTCACTAGAGAAATTGYCAGGTCCTTCCTTTATTATTATCCATCAAATGAAGGGATACAACCTAYAACAAAACCCATTTTAACTTCCTCTTCTTTCTCTCACGGTCTCCTCTCTCAGAATACAATCCTCGCCATAATGCATAGCYGCAATACATTTCCCTCATAAAAGAGGGTTGCCTTCTAGGGAAAAAATCCCTAACATAATTTATACCATTAGATCTATGACCTTATAATGAATGATCTAGATTTACTATGAAATTACAATATACTTTTACAAGGCAATTTTTCCTTCGAGGGCCCGCTTGCCCCCAAACCCCCCCTCTGCACTCCCCTACATGGAAGAGTGTACATACTTCTAGGGTGTAAATTCTTCATGAGGTATAAACAGGGATGAAATCAAGGACCTCTGAATTAGGAAGATAATTAGGCTCCAGAACCAACAATAATAATGTCATCTAAAAATAAAATGACAAACTTATCTAAGTATTCTCTAAAAATACCATTCATTAAACATGTGAAGACAACTAGTGCATTTGATAATCCAAAGGGCACCACTGTGAACTCATAATGACCATACCTTGTTTTGAAAGTAGTCTTGTTGATGTCTTCTTCTTTAATTCTTACTTGATGATAACCTGACCTAAGATCAATCTTGGAGAATAGTTTTTCATCTTTCAACTGATCAAAGAGGTCATGGATCCTTGCCAAACAATACTTATTGTTCACAATTACCTTGTTCAACTACCTAAATTCAATGCAAAGTCTCAATGTTCCATCCTTTTTCTTCACAAATAAAACTCGGGCGCCCCAAGGTAACACACTTGGGTGTATATAGCCCTTCTTCAAAAGATCTTGAAGTTGCATTTGCAACTCCTTCAATTATGGTGTGCTCATCCTGTAGGGAGTCTTGGATACTAGAGCTTCTGTAGGAATCAAATTTATGGAGAAATCAATGTCTCTTTTAGGGGGCAATCTTGGTATTTTATTAAACACATATTCAAACTCTTTTAGGACTGCATAATATTCAATATTTGACACCCTATCTTTAGGTGTTTCTTGCATATGAGATGCGAATATTTGACACCCTTTTATGTAACATTTCTTCAGCTGCAATGCTGCAATTTCTCTGATAGTTACTACCCTAGGAATTCCCTTCACTATCCTTAGGTTCCCTTCCTCATCCAAGCAAGTAAATTGCTTGTTATGACAATCTATGATAACGTGATGTTGGTCCAACCAAACCATCCCAATTAGATAGTCATAGGAACCTAAAGCCAAGATGCTCAAATCTTCCATGGTGTTCAGTCCATTCATGTCCATAGGACATGACTTAACCATCTCATTCACTCTTCTTTTGGCTCTGGTAGCCAACTACACCAACCAATATTTTACATGCTTTCTTCTTGCAAAATGCAAACTTTCCACCATCTTAGGATCTATATAACTATGACTAGATACTGAATCAATTCAAATAGAAATGGTTTGGTTGTTGATCATACCTTCCACTTCAATCATATGTGATTGATACTCTGTTTGCTTATAATCTAGGGATGCATAGATCCATGGTACATTTCTTCCTATTTCTTCCACTATTTCAACTTGTTGTACATTGTGAACAATTCTCACTTTTTCACCTATGTGAGGACAATCTCTAAACATATGATCTCCTTTACAACCCCAACATTGAATAAGTGGATTTATTGGCCTTTGACCCCTTGTCTCAATCGTTCTAGGTTCTCTAAAAATTGGTTGTCCCTAAGGATTATTTCTGAAGAATGGTGGCTTAGTTCCCTTCTTCATTTGATCTGTATTGAATTTATTCTTGTCTTCCCAATATTTTTGGAAAGTTGGCCTTGATTTTTTATGATCATATAGGCATTTAGCTCACCTTATGGTCTCCTCCAATGTTTTTGGATCATCATATTGTATTTTTTCAATTATTGATCCAAGTGGATATCGGTGGCTACCCACCTTTTCCAACTGGCTCAAAATAACTTTTTGGCAATTTTGGTAATTTACTATTTTTAGCAGTTTTTTAGGTCCTAAACTTCTGAAGCCATTTTGAGGCCCTAAACGACGTTTTTTTGGGTATGTAACAATTGAATATTTTGATGATGAAATTTCCATCAACATTTGTCGTCCTCTGATAGATATTTCTAACAAGATATCGTACGCCTAAAATAGAGGTCATATGCAAAAGTTACGACCTTGAGAAGTTGATGTACTGACTTACCCAAACAGGGCTCACATGACTTTTGGCACTTCATCTCCTAGGGTTAGGTATTTGGATGTCTATGGTTTTTCACACTCTTGTTTATTGTAAAAAGGCCTTCAGAGCCTCATTGTAATAATCTTCTGGTGAATGAGCGTAGTCGTCACATTTCTTCTCAGAGATAAGCCGCCACCATTCCAACAAGCTTGTTTTTCGCTGCATTTTACAGTTTCATGTTATTTCCTTATTGAATAGAAAACCATTTTTACTGTATCTTTGTTGTTTTGTGTTAAGCATATGTTAATAATTTGTAGTCATTCCTTTCTGCTCATAAAATCTGCATCACTGGTGAATGATGGTAATCCACTCAAATACCTTTGAATGTTAATTGTATCATAGTTGATGAAATAAACATACTACAATAGTTCTAAAAACCTTCTTTCATATTCATCCATGGTCATACTCCCAAGTTTGAGTTCAAATAAATCTTTCATTTTCTTGTCATAGTATCTCTTAGTCAAATATTTCTTTTCAAAACGCTTCTTGAATTCCTTCCAAGTAACATTTTTCTCTTTAATGTGTTGTACCTGCACAAGTTGATCCCACCACATGGATGCATTTGCCTTGAGTTGATATATGGAAATTATTCCTTATGCATGAGAAGAGTAATTATGCAATTGAAAATACTTTCTCATGCCCAACAATCATGTCTCTACATCTTCATCCTTCCTGTGCTCACCATCAAATGTATGAGGTTTGATTTTTTTCATTTCTCCTCGTAGCTCATCCACCCCAGACCTCTTATGCTTATTGACAGGGGATGTACTTGAGATTCTATGTGCTCTCTTATTGGAATGCCTCAAGGAATGATGGTGATTTATGTTAACACTTATTGTTCTTCTTTTCTCATTAGGAGACCCGTGTCTTCATGATTTTCTTGAGCCACTCTCCTTATCCAATTGATTTTCTATTTTGTTCAAGCTCTACATTAACTTCATGTTGAAGCCATATTGATGCTCCTTGGCTCTCATAATCCTTTCATTATCATTTTTGTGGCTTTGGACATCCTTCTGGAAGTTTTTAATGGTCTCTACCATTTTCATGTTTTCATCCCTTCCTTCTCCATGTCCAATGGATTTTGGTCCTTCAATGCCCATATGGACATCCATCCCTCTGATCTCATCTTCTTGGCTCTAAGACCCCTATGCATATTCCATTCCTCTTCACTTTGTGTTGATCCTGGTCTGATCTAGTTGTTGTTAACTCTTCAAAATGTACAACTAACAGAACTTTGTCAAGATAATTGTTTCAACAATTTTATGAAAATATGATTATTCTGGTTCAATATTTCATCAGAATTACTTCTTTTGATTTCCTGAAAAATTGATTTCTTGGATCAATTTTATGGGTGAATAATTATATTATACTATCCAACACCTTTTCAATTCCTACTTCCATGCTCCATTTTGAGTCTTGAGAAAAATGTTATGGCTATTTGAAAATTGTCCATTATTTTTTCTATTCACTCTTCAAACTGGTGCAATTTTGCATTGTAATTATGTATTTTTGCACCTCCTCCATTGGATTTTTAGTAGGATATTAATTGGTTTTATTCATATACAATTTTTTTACAGTATTTCCAAGTTTCACCTCTTTCTAGGTTCTAGGCTGCTAGTTAGAACCTGCTGAAGATCTAGGCCAATTCGTGTTTTTGGACTGGAATGCTACAGGTACCTTCTTTGCCATCTTAAACATTTTTATCATGACCATAATTTTAATTTAGCTCTAGGAATATTTTCTATGGTTCAATATCTTTACGTAGGTGGCTCCTGTGCCTAAATCTGATTCGAAAGAAACGCGTTATGGCCTTTTGAAGTTAGTTGGTTCTTAAAATTTACCCTCCATTGTTTGTCCTGTAACTTTCTCATAAAATATTTGTTTGACGAACGGTTTACACCATTAGAAATATCTCTTTGGGATATTTCATTTGAGATGCAGAGACAAAGTGTACCTTGGTACACTCTATTCGTACACTATGTTATCGAGATTTTTTGAGTAGCTAAAAATGTTGTTTAGGGCCTCAAAAACGCGTTGCAAAAAGATGACCTTCAAACAGTATAAAATGTCAGATAAATTTGCTAGTTTTCTACTATTGTACACCATACAAATGAATTCATGCACAAAAATGTGAACATGTACACACTTATTTAGCATGTGCAACAACACCATAAGGTATCACATGCTCTACGCACCTATAACCAATGTGGATCACTTTTTTGTCACACCAATAATTGGTGTGCACTAATTTTGTGTCGCATGCCAATATCCACTGTGCACAATTTTGGTTCATGCACTAATACCTGTTGCACGCAATTTTTGTGTTGTGCGCTAATATTCCGCACACATTTCACTCTATGCGCTGCACCATGGAGAATTTTAGTATGCCCCCACCGTGCACCAGTACTCTGTGTGCACCATTAATTAAACTGTCACGTGACAACATATACCCACATTGCGCATGCACCAACAAGAGTCCTTTGCGCTCTGTCAATACTGTGCATACCACACGCACCATTATTATGTGTGTGCACATTGTGCGCACCAGTATTACGCATGTGCCACTCAATCTGCACTGCGTAATGCTAAATTTAGTGTGCACACCCACACACAAATATTTTCTGCGCATTACCACTCTGCACCGCGAGGCATCAAATTTAAGTGCATAGACCCACGCGCCAATATTTTCTGCACATTACCACTCTACACCATGCAACACAAAATTTAAGTGCGCACACCCGCACGCCAATATTTTCCTCGCATTACCACTTTGCATCGTGCAATGCCAAATTTAACTGTGCACACCCGTACACCAATATTTTTCACTCATTACCACTCTGCACCGCGCAGTGCCAAATTTAAGTATGCACACCCGTGCGCCAATATTTTCCGCGCATTTCCACTCTGCACCGTGCAACACCAAATTTAAGTACGCACAACCATTCACCCTTATTTTTCACACATCACAAGATTTTCACTATGTATCATGCATTTTTAGTGCGCACACCTGCGCACATTCATTTTTATGCGCATCAATTCCTCATGACTTTTACTGCAGAAATTGGGGCTTTTTCCTAAAAGTTTCCCAATTTTCACTGTACGCATTCTCCAACAAGAAACCATTGTTGGTTGGCATTTCTGGAACAAATTTTTCCCAAACTCAATTCATGAATTGATAGTTTTAATCAACTAATCTCGCTTCATCTGTCATGGCTTCCCTATAACTTCAAATTCAACCAATTCCAGCTCTAAATTTGCTAGAAAATATATTAAATTAAGAATATCTCATTACTTGGCCAAATTTCTACATTTTCCCATTAATTTAACAACAAAAATTAGAGCTTTTTCCCAACTCCACGCAATTGCTTCTAATTTTTACCATGGACGCTCTGTAACTTGAAATTTGGCCACTTCGAAATCAGTTCTCTGTGAAGTTTCACTTCAACTCAACTTGCTCGGTCCATCCAGGCTCAGCATTGAAAACTGGAGCTCTAATACCATATTGTAACATCCCCAGCATCCAACTGGGATATGCCACATAAAATTTTCGAACTTTATGCAAATTAAACATACACAAATATAAACTCTTGTAGAAAATTATATTTAAAACTTAAAACATAAAAATACGTTTTGTAAATGCATAGATTCATACAGAAATAAAAATAATCATATCCATGAAGCATAGATAGGCATTACTCATAAATATAAAATAAGATATAAACCACACATAGGAAAAAACCATAAAAATAAACACATAAATAATAATCCAACATGTAATTTAACACAAAGTTGAGACTTATATTGGTAAGAATATCACCAATTCCATGCAGAACTTCCATGAACCTCCCAGCCTTACATCCCGCTGCTCATCACTCTTAGCAATGGGTCACCCCCGAGCTGGGACTAAACTCCACTCGGGTGAAGGGATTCCTAACCAAGATGATGTATCTCAGATAATAGGCAAGGATATGTCATAGGTGCCAACTCGAACTAAAATCCTACAGTCCCTCATTCCTCACATGCATGTCCCACCCCAGGAAGTGTGACCCTTCTCTGCTCAACAGTCCTTTGACTGCCCCACTTCCTTTTCAGGCTTCAGCAACAGGCCGACCATGATGTCTCAAAGCCCCGTAGCTGTAATTTGGAACCTTCCATAAATAAATTCCCAACAATTTTCTCACCTAGAGAGAAAATGATCATGGTCCCGACAACCCGCCTCTTCAGTATCCCATAGGCCTGACAACCCGCTTCTTCAGTCCAACTCCCAAGCTAACCAGGTACAGATACATAAATGGGTACGTATATAGGTACATGTATAGGAAGGTACGTAGGATAGCTAAATGAGTGCATGAATGATCATGGAATGAATGAATGAATGGAAAATGCACTAAGTCCAATCTATATATATGCATGTTCCCAAATTGACACTTTTCATGTTGAGAACCACTTTCTCCCACTTGTCCCCAATCTTAGAACTTAGGATAAAATAATTATCCATACTTTATACTTTAAGGAATATTAATATAATATTCTTTTTTGGCTTAAGCTCCCTAGCTTATCCCTTTTCCTTAAATTCTATCCCCCCACCTTTCCCTAACTAGTGGAGTTTACTCCCCCATACTCTTTTATCATGGTTGGTCTACACGCAACAATGCATTTTATATTAATGATAAGACATATACAAAAATATGCTCACTAGCCTTTAGCATCTAGGCTCTCCATCCTAATTCAACACATAAGCCTCCTAGCTTATAATAACTGGCTCACCAACCTATAAAACACAACATATACACAAAGTATCCATGGCCTCAAAAT
>ML782390.1:1251089-1263385 GCA_009831015.1 Picea engelmannii | reverse complement strand
AGACATATACAAAAATATGCTCACTAGCCTTTAGCATCTAGGCTCTCCATCCTAATTCAACACATAAGCCTCCTAGCTTATAATAACTGGCTCACCAACCTATAAAACACAACATATACACAAAGTATCCATGGCCTCAAAATAACATGCACTTAAGTTTGTTGCGCGCGATATCCCGGAATGTGCACACTTCATCATTTTAGTGCACAATACATGTGCGTACTAAACCATGGAAGTTGGATACAAAAATGATATCAAACAACTGACCACTTTAAGTACATTTTCATTTACATTTACAATTAGGTTGGGCCTAGGGGTATTACAAACCATTTACCATAGAAAGCCAGACATCACATCCAAGAGCCATCAAATAAATTTCCATCCTTATACTAAAAAATGCATAATCATTTCCTTTAAACAATGATGCTCTATTGGAGGACATTCCTTCTTGTTCATCCGTTGGATTTCTCAGATTCTGCCTTCAAGTGGTTAGACTATGGTGAAGGAACCCATTCTGATACCAATTGTAGGAATGTTGTTCAATACTAAGAGGGGGGGGTGAATCAATATTGCTTATTTTTTTCAAATTAAATTACTTCTTTATTAATTTATAACAATTTTTCAACAAAAATGTACAAAACTATTAATTTTAAATGTAACAATCATAAAAAAAAAATATTTCATTTACAATTTATAGTTTGTAAGAGAGACCAATCTCTCTTCTTTTGAGCACCAACTCAAGGAGACACCAATCCATTGTTTTTCAAGCACCAACTTGAGGAAGCACCAACTCCCTATAAATGAACCTCCAACCTATGGAGGACTCCAATCCTCTTGTTTTCAAGCACCAACCAGAGGAAGTTGAAACTTCTTGTTTGAGGCTTCAACCTATAGAGGACTCCAATCCTACCTTTCTCATCCCTTCCAACCTCACTTCATGTGAATGTTTTAAGTTCATCCTTGGACTCTGTCTATGTTATGATTTTCCGAATTAGACCACAAAGACACTCTCCTTCCATTATACCTTTCTATTTATACAATATTCCAACAAGTTTGAATTTGAAACATCATGTATGTTTGTATGAACCATTGCACCTCTTCATTTAATTTAATAATAATTGTTATAACCCTAAATTGCACCAGACATGCATAACTGGCATCAGGCCATCTTACGTACGATCTTTTTCAAGCCATCACTAAACAAATCTTCTAAAACACCATTGTTTTGAATGTGTATGCACCCTACACCACTATTGCCTACGTACACACACTTGTTGCACCACTACAACCCGCGTACACTCACAAAAAGCGTGAAAAATGAAAATTGCAAAGGGATATGGGTTTCCAGGCCGTTACCTAACTAGTTGACCGCCCATATACAGTCACCCCAACCGTTACTATCTCTTTTGGCCTATAAAATAAGGTGTTGGGGTTTCATTCCAAAAGGAAGCACGAGAGCATAGAAACTATGCCCATTTCAATATTCCCCCTTTTCCCCAATATTTTGCAACCACATTGTGAGTTTGAGATAGAATTTCTTTTTCCTCCATTGCAAACCCTTTCCATTTCCCTAGAGAGAACCAAAGAGGAGAAGAATACGTGGAAGAATTTGATGCATGATGAAGAGGATCCTAGGACTGAGTTCGAGGAGCAGTTGTTGGTCTCATATTGTAAACGACGTTTGTGAGATTAATATAAAGAAATACTTTTTTCGTCCCGCCAAATGATGTCTTCAAGATTTGTGATTTATTTTCATGTTTTATTATGATGTCTAACCCACTAATCCATATGTAGAATGCATGCTTGTAGTTTCTTGTTTTTCTTTTGGTGAATTCAGGTCAGCCTTGGGAGGAGACTTGCAGTTGAGAAACAATCAAGCGCAAAGGGATCGACACCAGACGTGGAGTTTAAGGTATGCCTATCAGATCCCTATACTTTGTATTTTATGTATGATTGTGGGGTAATGATGGGATAGTTGTTAAAAGTAGGAGACTTTATACGGTTATCTCTACCTGCACTTTAGAACCTTGGTGTAGTCCATAGAGGGGTTTTCCCATAGAATTGGCGACCATACTAGGGAGGCCTCTAGGGGTTTTTAGGGGATATTCGTTTTGGGTGTTTTAACTGGTTTAAATTCCTTTTTTGAGTTTTTGTAAGTGTCTGAGTCTTTAAGGGATTTTGATCTTCCATATCAGTATTCCCTGCCTTGATAGCTTGACAGTTATTTCCTTTTCTTAAAGAAAGTTACAGAGGTGTACGCAGCCTGTAGTCGGTCTGCACGCATACATACGTGCCCTACCTTTTGACAACCTACATACATACGTAGGCTGCTCAAGTGTGAGTAGTGTGCATGTGTTGAGAAAATATTTTTTAAAGAAGAGGCAGTCATCCTCTTCCCTAACAGAAGTCATACTTCTCAGGGGTTTTCTTGATCTAGTCCTGGTCTTTGTTTTTACAATCTTTAATCCTAGGCTTGATGTCAGTTTTCTTATCTTTAAAAAAATAAAAATATTTCTTGTGTTTCCTAGATTTTTTAACTTATTTTTAGCTTGAAATTTTAAGAAACATGAGTTGCATGGGGGGGCCATGAATCGTGTTTTCATCATTTTCTTTTAGAATATTTTGTTATTTCTTCTTTGATTGGAAGAAATTATATAAAAAAAAAACTTAGTTTGTGAGATCTCTTTCTTTCTTGGCATTTGCTTTGCATTGTTATTTGAAAAAGAAAAAGAAATTAGCATAGAGTTGTGTTTTCTTCTAATTTTAAAAGAATTTCAAAAGAAAAATAAGAAAGATAATCATTATTTTCCAGTGTTCATGTAAGTTTCATCATTTTTTGCAAGAGTCTTAATAACATCAGTTGCACTACCATACCCATTTTTGAGTAAATCAAGCCTTAAAAAAAACGCTTAATTAAAATTATTTAGATGTTTTATGTTTGTAGGGTCAACAAACTAGTTTAGGGTTAGGGCATTGAATTAGGTTAGAGAGGAAACTCTTCAAGACCATTAAATCAAACATTAGAGTCTAAGTTAGGGAATGTTAAAGTCCAGTAAACGTAAAAGTTATCCGGGACACCCCTCTAACACAAGGGATAAACACAAGGTCACGTGTGGAAAGGTAGCGGAGATAACCCCTCCAAAGTTAGACCAAGCGTAGTGGGGGACGCATATAGAAGGCTTATCTTGGGATTCCATTGATCACATTTGACACAAATCTTCATGGGTCTTGAATCCGTTTGAGGTCCTTAGTCATCTTTCAGAACACTTGCTTTCAATACCCTTGATAGGTTTCGGGCTTGATACCCTGCTCATTGTGGTCCAACCAACTGTCAACTGTACCCACCTGGTGATTGTTCGTGAGATGGCAACCTATTTGCCTTTATTTTAGGGACTTACACAGGTGACTGAGGGGGTATACCGTGGTACCTAGGGTAGACGTTAGGCCATGCTTTGAAGAGTATACCCAGAGGGTGCTTCTGTGTTCGATTTGCACTTGCACTGGTAAGTTGCTCTAGTGTTGGCTGGAATAACTGTTCTTCCTACTAGATAGTGGTCTGCTTGATTTCCCTTTAGGAGTTTTTCTAACGTGTGATATTTTCTCCCTATTTTTCCATAGTGAGTTAGTCAGTCATTTATTTGGGTCTTTGACCTAGGGTGGTAGACCGCCCACTCTGTTGGTCATGAGGAATTTTTGGTCTTCCACTTAGAAACGTGGAGCCGCCTCTCTATAGGTGTTGTTTTTATAACACTGGTTCGTTGGAGTTAGTGTGTGAGACTTTTGCAGACTTGAACGATCCCGCAAAGGGAGAGCCTGTGCATAGAATATTCATGGCTAAGGTTTTGGATGATACCAACTGTTGGAGTTGGAAGTCACTCCTGGATTGCAGCAGGAGCAGAGCCCGATGCCCATCAGTTTATGTCATGATTTGTTAAAAAAGGGGTGGTGATCGAATGGAAGTAAACTCAAAACAATATCACTCACTTAGAAAACTGGGTTGGAATATCAAGGAAATATGAGGTCATGATTTAACTTAAGCCAGTAAAGTTTGCATAGTGGTGAGTAAGTGAAAGAAAGGGGAAAAATATCAGATATGAGATCCTCTCAGACCAGAGAAACTTCAAAGTAAACCTCAAACATTGTAGAACTACTACAATCAAACATACATCATATAGTTACAACAACACCCGAATGGATCATCCATACCCAGGCTTGAGATTCAGAGGAACAAGGAAAGGAAGAGGTTGGCCGCCATTAAACAAGAAATCTCAAAATATCATTCTATAACCAAAGAACCAGAGGCTTTGTTAAAGCTTTACAGTCGGGAGATTAGCTCTACCATCGATAGATTACAAAAATGGAAAAATTGCCTACATATACCCAAATCCAATAATGGCAGCAAAACCAAGACTTATCATTAAAAACATTACCTTTGCATGTTTACTAGCATATTGCACCTACAGTCTTTGGATGGTCATGTGCTTGTGTTAAACCCAACGAGGCTCCTAGTAACCCTGCAAAAGAATTGACTTGTCTCAAGTCCCTTTCTAAACTTTCCAATTATGGTGGGGACGATGTCAAACCACCACCAACCACCTCAATAACTGCTTCCCTGGGATTGGGAACGACCCGACCAACTCTGCATTCTTGGAATGTGGAATCCTTCTCATGCTACCACCTGGATTGGTTGAATGGCCTAATGGATAAGGCATGGAGGCTGGTGTGAAGACTGGGGCATATAATTGGAAGTGGTGGATGAGCGGTGACCAGGCAGGCATGAGTGGAATCAGCGAATGAGGAGGTGACAGGACATGATTGGTCGAGGGAGGACACACTGCTTATGAGGGAGTGATGCAGAAAAGAGAGGGACAGGTGTCAGAAGGCAAGATGTTTAAACAAGAATAAGGTGGGATAGGATGGTGTTGAATGGAGGTGAGATATGGAGTGGAAGATAGGTGGTGGAAGATGAAATGTGGAGGAAATCATGAGGGGATGATAAGGGGACCCACTTTAAGCTACCAATTCTGGACCCCTCCCCCTTCATTAAAGGCAGAATAGTGGGGGGGGTCTGGAATCCATCCTCAGTCGCAAATCCGGGCACCTTGATCCTAGCTGCTCAAACTTGCGCACTCAATTCCAGAACCCCCCCTCCACCTTAAAGGTAGAAAGGTGAGGGGGCTTTGGAATCCAATCTTTCTCGTAGATCTGGGTGCACAGATCCTGGCTACCCAATTTTGTCCGCTGCTTAACAAAACATGCATTGCACCCAAAACTTAGGGTAAGTGGGTTTTTACTCCACTTCTTGCCATCTTTTCACCAAAAAGGGTCACCTATTAGGAAAAATACCCCCCGACCTGTTTAGGTGCTAACATTAGGCTCCATGGGGGATATAATCATCCATATGATGCTCTAAGAACTCATTTTGCAGTTCCAGTGCCTTGTTGTTGGGCTATGGAGTCATTTATTAAGTCGAAGATAAACAGAAAACAATATTTACAAAAACAGAGGAGTTGTCTAAGGCTCAAACAAAACATTTCTGTAGGAAATACCCATTTACTGGGCCATTAAAAAATTCTTCACCCTCCAAATCCTGCAACCTATAAGTGTTGCTCGAGAATACTTCGGATATTTTGAAGGGCCCAATCCAGAGGGCTCGGACTTGAAAGAAGCAACATTATCGATGACAATTCTGCTGGGATAGCCAAATCGGGCTATGATATCCTCCAGGAAGCTGATAATTACCTTGTGAGAAGCACTCCTGGTGGGGGAAACTTCTATCCACTTGGTGAAATAGTTTGTTGTAGTCAGGATCCATCTGTGCTGGCCACTTGAAGGAGGATGAATTTCTCCAATGAAGTCCAACCCCCATTGTTGAAAGGGTGTTTAAGCTACTAATATTTGAGTTGCTTCTTTCCTGAGAATCTTTGGCATTTGATGCAAGCTCTGACTTCTCTGCAAACATCAGTGAATAAGGTGGTCTAGTAGTACCCATCCCTAAGAATTTTATGAGCTGTGGTCTTCCAGAAATGATGACCTCCACAAAGGCCACTGTGGAAATGAAACATAACTCTATGGGCTTTCTGTGGATTCAGATACCTCAGGAACACCCCTAGAGGGTCTCTCCAGTACAAGGCTTGGTCAATAAGGCAATATCTAACCACCTTGAGCTTTAAATATCTTGCCTTTCATTTTCTCGTTCCATCAGGAGGCTTCAACTCTTGCAGAAAGTACAAAATGTCTTTGTACCAGGTGCATTCTGCTAGTGATAAACCACCTTGAGAGCTTTGATTGGATGACTCAACTTGCTGATTTCATGAGCAAGTGTTGATGAAGATAACCCCCAAGGCATTGCAATTGGATTCATCCAACATCTTGGATAAACCATGCCCTTTTACCAACTTGGTGGGCTTAATCTCCAGGTCAAACTCCAGGATCTTAGCAATCCATTTACCTCTTCTCCCATCTATGTCAGGCTATATAAGGATGTCCTTCACAGAGGCTGAAGGAACGTATGCAGTCACTCTTGAGTGCAAGACATGGACTCTGAAATATTTGAGAGCTTTCACCGAGGCATAGGCCTACTTCTCCATGATCTCGTACCTGATTTCTACATCTCTCAATGCCTTACTGAAGAAGGAAATAGGTTGCTCTCACCCTTCCTCATTTTTCTATAAGAAGACTGCTGCTACTGTATCAAAAGAAGAAAAAGAAAAAATTAGGAAATCCTTGGAATAATCAGGATTGATCAGCACAGGTGCCTCAGTCAATGCCTATTTTATTTGGACAAAAGATTCCTTGGGCTCAACAATCCATTTTAATTCATTTCCATTTCTGAGCATGGTTGTGATGTGTTTCACCATTTCAACAAAATTTTAGACGAAGCACCTCAGAAAGTTAATCTTCCCTAAAAAAACCTGGACTTCCTTTCTAGACCTAGGAAGTGACAGGGTCTGAATTGCTTCTACCTTACTGGGATCAATTCTCACTCCCTCTGCTGATACTATATGGCCTAACAGCTTCCCCTCCTTCATAGAAAACAAAGATTTCTTGGGATATAAGGAAAGGCCAAACTTCCAGCATTTCAAGAAAACTTTTCTTAAGTGACAACAATGCTCTTTATCAGACCTGGAGAAGACTGTGATGTCATCTAGATAGACCACCACAAATTGATCTTTCTCCCCGATGAAGGCTATATCCATGGCTCGCTGAATTTTTTCTCCTGCATTCATCAATCCAAAAGGCATTTTGGCATACATGAATGTGCCCCAAGGAGTGGTGAAGGTTGTTTTTTCTCTGTCCTCCGGCATGACTGATATCTGATTATAGCTATAAAAACCATCAATCATGGATATCCTAGATGCACCAGTTACCCTCTACAATATGTGTTCCATGTTGGGAAAGGGATAGTTTTCCTTCTTTGAGCACCTATTTAGGTTCCTGAAATCAACACAGAGCCTGATTTCTCCACTTTTATTCCTCACCGGGACAAAATTGGCCACCCATTTAGAATATCTCAAGGGGACAATAATTTGGGCATCTAACAACTTCTTTACCTCTCTCTCCATGACAGGCAACAACATGGGATTTATCTATCTTAGCTTCTTCCTAAAGGGCTTAGCCTCTTCCTTCAGTGGGATCTTGTGTTCAATGACAGATCTGTCATATGTCTTGAGCTCTTCATAGGTCCATGAAAACACATCAGAAAATTTCCTTAATAACTCAGTATATTTGGCCCTTTGTTCTCAGGTCAGGAT
The DNA here is from genome assembly GCA_009831015.1 of Picea engelmannii. Taxonomy (NCBI): domain Eukaryota; kingdom Viridiplantae; phylum Streptophyta; class Pinopsida; order Pinales; family Pinaceae; genus Picea; species Picea engelmannii. Next base: position 1,255,631 of record ML782390.1, on the reverse strand, counting down.
GCTTGAAAACTTGAGAAACCTAGGTTCCTCCTGTGTGCCAATGTTGCACTCAGCTGTATCATCATCTCCTCTTGAAATCCTACCCTTTACTGCCACATCATTCCCATTGAACTGTCATTCTAAAGGGACTAGGCCCTTCAGAATGTGATTGTTGGGCAACTGAACAATATGGTGATTAACAATTTTGTTTAAAAATACCACAGGGTGAGGATCACCTTCGGGATTAGGGTCCTGATCAATGTGCGATACAAAAAATTCATCGATGGATTGAAGAAATGTTTTGATCTCAAGATCATCTTCGAACACCTTCCAATGCTTGATATTGTTTGGAACAGATGGCCTATATCTTGTCTCGACCTCATATTTGATCTTTGGCGATAGAGGGATCTTGAACATGCTATTTGAGATAGCTAAGGAATCGACCAAAGTATTTTCCTCTCTAGGAATAAAAGAAATGTTGAAATCTAAGAAAAAATTATCAATCAGGTCCCACACCTCATTTATGTAACTTTTGAGTCAAGGATGCTTAGCCTGATAAGCATTTTTGACTTGCCGAATTATCAAATCCGCATCTCTGAACACTGCTACCTCCTCTATTCCCATTTATTTTTCTACCCTTAAACCCAGAACCAAAGCTTCATATTCTTCCACATTTTTGGTAGTTTCAAATTCCAGCTTGTATGACAGGGATATGGTTTTAGAAGAAGCTTCATCGAAGAACATCTTCCAAACAAAGGTGGTTGGAGGAGGTATATCATGATTAAAAATGGGTTTCTTTTTTATCTGTAAAGGGGCTTCAGGAGTCTCAGTGATCTGTAATAAACTAGACCCCGAATTAGTGTCAAGTGCAAAGATGGGATGATTGGTGGGGTTTTCTTCATCACTAACAATGTAGGCTAGCTGAGATTCTCTGTACAACCTCTTGTGTTCCCCTCCAAATACTGGAATGGTGGCATATGTGAGATCCATCTGTAATGTTCCTCCAAGTCTTTTAATCCAAGATCTTGACAACAACATGCCAAACTTGGGGGGAACATCAACTACCACAATGTCCATGACCACACTCTTCATTGGCAACTAAAATAAAGAGACCACCAAGTCTTTTATGACTCCAAGAGATTGCACCCTCCTTGAATCAAAGGAGTATATATTGTGATAAGCCTTTGTCACTTCCAGTCCCAATTCCTCCATGACTATTTTGGGCATAAGGTTGTGGGAAGCTCCTGAATCCATGAGGCAATTATGCAGTACTTTATCGTGTATGTTCAGGGATGTGTAAAAGGGAGGGGATGAATCATCTATGTCTTCTACCATGGGGCCTAGGACGACTGCTGGCTTTTCATCTTGAAGATTTACTAAGTCTGTAGAAGACTGGGGGGACTCAGATTGTAGCATCTTGGAGAGGGACCTTTTGAAATCTTCATTTTTAACTAGCTCAGAGAGGGGTACGGGAATCCTAATCTTATGAATTTCATGCTCAAAACTAAAGGAGGAAATAGGCTTAGGATCTTCCCTTACCTTAGAGACAGGTTCTCTAGCTGCTATCGAAGTATTCTAAGTTTTATTTTCTTTAGTAGTGATTGTTGCAGGTCTAGCAGGCCTTTCTGCTATGAGGGCTTGATCATGGCTATCAAAATATCTTTCTTTCTTCTTTGACCTGAGATGGTATCTATTAGGAGTGTTGTTGGCTCTTTCCCCTTTACCCAACTCATTGAATTGACTTTTCATAAGGGATTCTTCATATATAGATTGATTCAAATGGGGAAAAGGGAACGTGTCTTCAATACAGTGAATTTTAGGGTCGAGCTCATCTACCTCCTCTCATTCCTCATGAGCAACTAGGTTATTTTGGAGAGGGGTTTGGATCCTCTGCTCATCTCTGTCTCTGCTTCTTTGTTCCCTTGGCAAGGCATGTGGCACATTGTTGCTATGCCTCCTGAAACCTCTGTTATTAGTATTCTAGGGATTTCTGTACATGGGCTTCCCTTCTAACTCCCACCTTTCCATTCTGGACGAAAGCGATTTTATCACTTTAGTTACCTCGTTTGTTTGAAGGGAAAGGGGAGAGGAATTGGATGGGGAGGCTTCATGTCTTTTCCTGGATATGTCTCTATTGGCCTTATTCCTGAGTCGCTCAACAACCAATATGTTAGACTCTACTTCCACGGCTACATCCTGCATGTGAGCTAGAGTAGTAGCTCTCCTTTCCCTCAACAAAAGGAAAAAATTGGGATCAAAAGCACTAGCATAAGTGATCTTAGAAAAGGCTTATGAGGGATTTATCTCAGGGGGGATTTTATTATACATTTTATTGAATCTCTTGGAGAAGTCAAAGACATACTCTCCTTCCTTTCTCTTCAAAGATCCAAACTCTGCCATGTAATACATGAAGTCTTTTTTGTCTGCCCATTGTCTCAATAAGGCATTATCCAAAGCCTCAATCCCATCTATAGATCTAGGAGGCAGGGACCTAAACCACTTTCTAGCCTCACCTTCAAGGCTATGGATGAAAATCCTCATCCATACGTCTGCATGCATGATAACATGATCATCTGTGAAGTTGTAAAAGGCTTTGAGGTGTTCTTCTGCAGTAATGTCCCCTTCGCCTGTAAACTTGGGTAGCTTCTTAAGGTAGCCATCTGCTGGAAGGGCATTGAGAGGCTGAGGTAACAAAAGGGGAGCATATCTAGAAACTTTTATAGCCTCCATCCTGGTCATGGGTGGATTTTCTTATCCCATAGGAATATTAGGTGGAGGAGAACTCGGAGGAGAAGGAGCTCGAATAAGGAATATTGGGAATGCACTACCGGGTGGAAGGGAAAACAACATAGGATTCAGAGAGAAGGATAAAGGGCTTGAGTTAACATATGCTTCTCTCTGTACAATAGAAACAATAGTAAAAAGAGGAGCGATAGTGAAATATTCTATGGTCCAAGGTCTACACCAAGGCACAACTTTAGGGGAGAGGGGAGTGACAAGGATTTCTCCATCCTGACCGGGAGGGGAAAACTCAGGAGTAACAATCCCAAAATTCAGGAAACGAGAAACTTCAGAAACAGGTCTGCTAGGAAGATGAGAAGAAGAAAAAGGAGTTTATATAGAAGGAGATGGCGAATTACCTCCAGATCAGCTTCAGGCGTAGCTAGAGGCAATTGTGGATGGGACCGCATGTGTCTACCTCTGGAAGCAACAATTAACATGGCAGGTTCTCCCTAGTGGATTCATCACAATGGATTCACCAGGTGCACAATAGCAATCTTCAAGGGCTCTGATGCTTGATGCACATTCAGAATTAGAGCCTCAATGTTGTTCAATCCTAGGGAAAATTTTCAACTTCGTCCCCAACAACGGTGCCAGAAAGATTAGCGTTGGAAGTCACTCCTGGATTGCAGCAGTAGCAGAGCCCGACACCCATCAGTTTATGTCATGATTTGTTAAAAAGGGGGTGGTGATCGAATGGAAGTAAACTCAGAACAATATTGCTCACTCAGTAAACTGGGTTGGAACAACAAGGACATATGAGGTCTTGATTTAACTTAAGCCAGTAAATTTTGCATATTGGTGAGTAAGTGAAAGAAAGGGAAAAAGTATTAGATATGAGATCCTCTCAGACCAGAGAAACTTCAAAGTAAACCTAAAATGTCGCAGAACTAATAAAATCAAACATACATCATATAGTTACAAAAACATCCAACTGGATTATCCATACCCAGGCTTGAGATTCATAGGAACAAGGAAAGGAAGAGGCTGACTACCATTAAATAAGAAATCTCAAAATATCATTCTATAACCAGAGAACTAAAGGCTTTGTTAAAGCTTTACAGTTGGGATCTTAGCTCTACCATCGATAGATTACAAAAATGGAAAAATTGCCTACATATACACAAAACCAATAACGACAACAAAACCAAGACTTATCATTAAAAACATTACGTCTGCATGTTTATTAGCAGACTACACCTGCAGTCTCTGGATGGTCATGCACTTGTGTCAGACGCAACCAGGCTCCTGGAAACCCTGCAAAATAATTGACCTGTCTCAGGTCCCTTTCCGGACTTTCCATTTATGGTCGAGACGATGTCTAACCACCACCAACCACCTCAATAACTGCTTCCTTGGGATTGGAAACGGCCCGGCCAACTCTGCATTCTTGGAATGTGGAATCCTTCTTGTGCTGCCACCTAGATCGACTAAACGGCCTAATGGATAAGGCATGGAGGCCGGTGCGAAGACTGGGGCACATAATTGGAAGCGGTGGATGAGCGGTGACCAGGCAGGGATGAGGGGAATTAGCGAATGAGGAGGTGACGGGACATGATTGGTCGAGGGAGGACACGCTGCTTATGAGGGAGCGATGTGGAAAAGAGAGGGACAGGTGTGAGAAGGCAAGATGTTGAAATGAGAATAAGGTGGGCTAGGATGGAAAAGAATGGAGGTGAGATATGGAGTGGAAGACAGGTGGCGGAAGATGAAAGGTGGAGGCAATCATGAGGGGATGATAAGGGGACTCACTTTAAGCCACCAATTCCGGATGCCCCCCCC
>ML782390.1:1223915-1250941 GCA_009831015.1 Picea engelmannii | reverse complement strand
CTTAAAGGTAGAAAGGCTAGGGGGCTCTGTAATCCAATCTTTCCCGTAGATATGGGAACATAGATCCTGGTTGCCTAGTTTTATCCATTACTTAACGAAATGCACATTGCGCCCCAAAGTTAGGGTAAGTGGGTTTTTACTCCACTTCTTGCCATCTTTTCTCCAAAGGGGGTCGCCTATTAGGAAAAATACCCCCCTACATGTTTAGGTGATAACACCAAGCAAGGAACCCCTTCATAAGTGGATTCTTGTTCTTTTCCTTTCTTTGGAAACATTGTTGTCCCTCTGATGGCCACTTTGTACATTTCTAGGTTGAATGTGGGACTACCAGTTTGGTTGGGTACCATTCCAAATGTCATGAATTCTCTTGAAGCTTTTCAGATAAGCACTTTATGTCATGGGCATAATGTTGATGTTCCTTTGTCAACAAAGTCTTCTCCTCCTCCTTCTCGTGCCTCTGGTGAAAGTACAATTACTAGTAACCGAAAGTCTAAACGAAGTAGAAAGAGGAAGAATAGGAAGAAGGAATCACCAACCTCTGCGAGTCACATTGGAGATAGGTTCTCAACCTCTGTAAGTCATGTTGAAGACCAGCACCCAACCTCTGCAAGTCATGTGGAGGGAAAAGGTCCAGGCATTTCTAATCATACTAGTAATAGGTCTGTAGCCTCTACGAGTCATGTTATCGACCCATCACCAACCTCTGCAAGTCATGTTGGAGATGTGCAACCAACCACTGCTAGTCATGTTGGGGGAATCAATTCTATTGACAATCTTAGAAGGATAGGACGTAAGCCTAAGTTTCCTTGTAAGATTTGCAAGGGATATCACCTTACTCATATGTTCCCTTGCATTCTAGGGGTACAAATATTGTTGTCCCTATATGCAAGCTCTTCTCATTCTGAGTCCTCTAAGGTTTTCTCATAGTTTATTCAGCCAGTGGTTGAGAAAGTGGTCATGTCGATGCAGTCATAGACTGATACCACTCCTCTTTTTGGGGTGAGGTGCCTATAGACCATGTAGTCTCTCATCCTATTCAACCATTGGTTGAGAAAGGGGTCACGCCGATGCAGTCATCGGTTGATCACACTCCTCTTTTGGAGGGTGAGGTGCCTTTAGAGCATGTAGTCTCACACCCTATTCAGTCGTTGGTTGAGAAAGTGGTCATGCTGATGCAGTCTTCAGTTGATCCCACTCTTCTCTTGAAGAGTGTCGAGTCTACCAAACTGGTCACATCGATGCGGTCTTCGGTTGATCCCACTCTTCTCTTGGGGAGTGATGTGCCTGCCGACTATGTTTTTAGAATTTCCAGTTCAGTAATTTCAGAACAAGGGGGCATTCCGCTGGTTCCAAGGACACCCCCTCCAAGCCCTAGGATGGTTTCCTTTGATTGGAATGACCTTGTTGAAACTCGTCTTCCTTCTTCTGCACCTTTTCAAATAAGGGTTGAAGTCAAACAAAAATTTATCGATGTATTGTGGATGAAGGAGCCTCTGCAAGTATTTTATCCTCCTCGGTTTGGAAATTCTTGGGATCTCCCGAGCTTGTGTTTGCTTCGCATGAGATGTGGGATTTTGGCAGACATCCTATTGAATAGTTGGGGTTTATTCCTCAGTTTATTATCCCGTTAGGTGGGAATATTGTCCTTGTTGATGTTATAGTGGTGCAAGGCCCATTATATTTCAATATGTTTCTCGGGCGTGATTATGTATATGCTATGAACATTGTGGTGTCTACACTCTTCCGGGTGATGAATTTCCCTCAAAATGGAAGCACTGTCACTATAGACCAGATGGCATATGATAATCACCATCCTAATTCGACATTAGTTCAGACGACCCCTTTATATGTTCCTAGTGTTTGTGTAGAATCTACCCCGCCATGGGTTAATTATGTGGCATCTTATCCTCAATGTTCAATTGCTTCTGAGAATGAACCTATGCAATCATGTTTTCATTCTAGAGACATGGTCTTAGAAATTGATCCATTGGTGTATCCAATGGGGCCATGGGAGCCCTTGCTTCCCTCTCTTGGTCCAAGGAATCTTGAGTCTCCTTCTAAGTTTGACTTCGTTGTTTGTAGATCCTCAAGCCCTCGTGCTTGTGATTCTTCATTGACAGACTCTACCAATCCTGACTAGAGCCTCCATCGTCATATGGAATATGGTCAGTTGACTTCACCCTTTGGGACTGTCGAACCGCATTTGCATGATTTCTCAGATTTTGAATTTCCTTCAGATGAGGCTATCCTTGAATCCATGACTACAGTTTCTATACCAAGGGAAGACTTACACCGTGGTTTGTGTTTTCATCCCTTTTGGGAGACTTTACAAGTTGAATATCGAATAGATTCTTAGTCTGAGTCTATAAGTGGGCTCTACCTGAACCATTTTCATACATGAGTCGTATCCCCCTGGGTATTCATTTAATCCCTTTTCAGACCCTATAAACATGAAAATATTGTCGAGCTATCTTGTTTCCCTTCACACTCGTCAAACTCAAATTTGAAGGCACATCTATCCGGTAGTAGTTTACCCCTTTTTCGGTCTAAACGGTCAACTATACGAACAAAGGTATACTCTAGGAGCTTTGGTTTGCTAGAAGAATATTATCAGGTATACTTTTAACCCTTTTCCGGGCCTGAGACACTAAATTTACGAAAAAGGTACCCCCACAGAGTCCATAGTTAATCTCTTTTCAGACTCCCTAAAATTGAAAATATGGTCGAGTGACCTTGTTCCTTCACACTCGTTAAATTGGTCCAGAATAACATCCCTTACAAAGTCCATAGTTAAGATATTTTCAAACTCCTTAAAAATGAAAAGATTGTCGAGTGATCTTGTCTTTGTCACACTCATTAAAATGGTTTTGAATAGACGTATTTTCGGTGCTATTTTACCCCTTTTTTGAACCGAATAGACTACCTTCGAAAAAGGTACCCCAGTGGAGTCTCCTTTTACGCTTTTTCAGACTCTCAAAAAATGAAAAATCTTTGATCTTACCTTCTCTGGGCTCGTTAAAATTACATCGAATGAAGTTACATTGTGTCTTATTAATCGCATTTGCATTCCTTCATATTTGGCCTAATGTTGGCTCCATGTTGCTCTCAACTGAAAAATTCGAAGCATGCCTTATATGCAAGCCTTGTAGCACTTTGTTTGTGTGTCTTGACACCTTCACCCATGGAGGATTTTTCTTGAGTGCCCTTTTCCCGCATATGTCTCCTTTCTCTAAGCGTCAATGTGTTCCTTGCACTTGGAACTAGTATGTTCGCAACACTCGTTCCTCGTTTGTAATGTAGCATTCTTTTATTCTTTTTCAAGCTTCCCAAAATTATTGAAAAAGATAAAAAAATAAAATATACCCCAAAAAGAGGAACGAAAAAGTATTTTCTTTTTGTTGACAACACATTGAGTCACCCTTGGAAAAAGCACATCCTTTTGTTTGTTTGTCAATCTCTAGTATTCAATATGAACTTAGGAAGTTGTTCTCGCTACACAGATATTTGTCCTCCTCCATATGGTCATCCTTCCAAACATATGGAGAGTTCACATTGCCTCGTGCATTGTGAACTTATGTCAATGCCATGTTTCCTGAGTCTCATCATTTTTCATGCTTTTGTCCAAGAGAATTTTTACTAAACTTGAGTCATCCCTTCTACATTTTGTCTCTTATCCTCATGCTGTACCACCCCAAAAGTCCAATCAAGTCCTTGCTCAAAACCATGGAATTTCTCTGCCTGATCACCAAGATCCTATAGTTTGTTCCCGATGAGCCGTCGAAGACATTTGAGTAGTGAATTCATACACTGATATTACACTCCTACCCGAGTTTTGAATATTTTGAAGTTGCTGCTTGATCTCTAAAGACCTCATCTCTATCCATCAGACATCGTTAGCTTCTTGAAGATGGATACTATACATGTATATATTTTGATTTTGAGATGTAGATCCGCTGTGTATTTCTCGTGACTACACTTTATATAGTTATATGACATGGATCTGCAGTGTATTTGATTGGCAACCATGATTTTATTTCATCCCGAGCATGGGTATGCCCACCTCGGTGAGACAAATGGTTATTTTGTAGATGGAGGCTCCTGAACTCTCATCTTTGGGCTCACTCACTTCATACATTGGTGAATATTTGTAATGTATTTCGGCCATCATATGCTCTTCTGAGCTCACACATTAGGGGGCATCTATTATAACCCTAAATTTCACCAGACATGCATACCTGGCATCATGCCATCTTACTTACATCTCTCCCAAGCCATCACTGAACAACTCTTCTAAAAAAACATTTTTTTGAAGGTGTACGTGCCCTACACCACTACAGCCCCTATACACACTCTTGTTGCACCACTACAGCCTGCGTACATCACAAAAAGCATGAAAAATAAAAATTTCAAAGAGATACGGGTTTCCAGACCGTTACCTAACTAGTTGACCACCCATAGCCAATCACCCCAACCGTTACTATCTCTTTTGTCCTATAAAATAAGGTGTTTGGGTCCCATTCCAAAAGGAAGCAAGAGAGCATAGAAACTCTTCCCATTTCAATATTCCCCATTTGCCCCAATATTTTGCAACCACATTGTGAGTTTGAGTCAAAATTCCTTTTTTCTCCATTGCAAACCCTTGCCATTTCCCTAGAGAGACCCGAAGAGGAGAAAAACACGTGGAAGCAGTTGGTGCATGGTGAAGAGGATCCCAGGACCAATTTTGAGGAGCAGTTTCCGGTCTCATATTGTAAACAACTTCTGTGAGATTAAGATAAAGAAATACTTTTTTCGTCCTGCCAAATGATGTCTTCAAGCTTTGTGATTTATTTGCATGTTTGGTATGATGTCTAACCCACTAATCCATATGTAGAATGCATGCTTGTAGTTTCTTTTTTGTCTTTTGGTGAATGTTGGTCATCCTTGGGAGGACACTTGCAGTCGAGAAACAACCAAACACAAAGGGATCGAAACCAGATGCAGAGTTTAAGGTATGCCTACCAAATCCGTATACTTTGTATTTTATGTATGATTGTGGGGTAATGACGAGATAGTTGTTAAAAGTAGGAGACTTTATTCTGTTAGCTTTGCTTGCACTTTAGAACCCTGGTGTAGTCCGTAGAGGGGTTTTCCTACTATAGCAATAATTATAACATTTTGTCATTAAGAATTCTTGTCTTTAATTAAAAATAATTCAAATCCCTTGTAACTTGTTAATCATTAATGGAATATATGGGTGCTAAGAATTGTTTACTGTTGTTGTAACAGTTCTTTGAACAAACCCTGATCCTAAGGTGTTAATTATCTTTAATCATATTTTTAGTTTCTATGAGTTGATCTAAGTTATGGATTGACTCTTCTTATTTTGGTCTCACACTTTTATATTGATCAAACAATCTATGATCTATCTTCATTGTCCATTGTCGATCCATATAATTTATGATTTCATTGTCCATTGACCTCATCCATCCAATAATTGTTCCTCTACAATTACTCGAGGCATATTGAAGATCAAGATGTATGATCCGTAAATAGGAGGCTTATAGCCTATCTGTTTCACCAACACGAAATTATGTATTTATAACAATTATAACTCTTATTGTTTATATGATGGTAAATTCTCGACTGATCAAGCCACAAATCGAGTCAGAAAATAAAATAGAGTCGACCACCCGAAAATTGAAATGGAAAAAAATGAGTTGGCCAAAATGCAAGTCGAGTTGAGGCAAAGTAAGTCAACCAAAGTCGAGTCGACCAAGATTCAATAAATGAAATTCAAAGTTATCAAGTCGAGGTTGAAGGAAATGCAAGTTAAACTTACCTAAGTCGAAGCCAAAGGCAATGCAAGTCAAATTTTATTCAATTCGAAGTCGAAGGAAATGAAAGTCAAAGTTATCCAAGTCGAAGTCGAAGGAAATTCTACTCGAATTTATCAAAGTCAGAGTCAGAGGCAATGTAATTCAAGGTTATCCAAGTCAAAGTCGAAGGCAATGGAAGTCGAGGTTATCCAAGTCGAAGTAGGAGGCAATGTAAGTCGAATTTATCCAAGTCGAAGATCAAGAACTCTAATAGAGACTCTCATAACAAACCTTTTTTACACATTTTATTGAGCCCTAGATTTTGATCTTTCCCCTTTGCATTTAGATAGGACAAATTTAGTATCCATAAGTATTCATTGTTTAGACAATGCATGAGTTTGACAATATCATATGCAAAATTTTGATGATGATGACCATAATATTGACCTCTTTCCATCAATTCCAATACCAACATCATATACCCTCTTTGACATCAATGCCAACACCATAACATCAAGTCTAACAATTGCAATACATTATAAAGTTTTTGTGTTCTCAACAAGATTGTTTAGTAGCAACATAAGGATTCTAGAGAAGTTTTCGTAGCATAACAATAAGTTAAAACTTACACACTCTATTTTTCTCCAAACCAATCACTAAATAAATAGGCATAATGAAACCATGAACCATTTATGGTTTTCCAATTATACATATTGGAAGCCACTAACAATTAATTGCCCAATTATTGTTGCTTAACATCCACTGTCTCATCTGAATTTATTCCTTGTTATTGTTCAACAATTGTTACATTCTCTACTTTATAACTACAAGGTGTATGACATACATATCCCAACAAATAATATAAAATATAAAAAAAATGATATCTCCACTTTAATGTAAATATACAATATTATCAAAATAGATTATATATGTGTTTGTTTTTTTAAGAATAAAGAAGTTTGTATTTATTTGATATTTTGAATGCATGTACAGTTAGTTCTAAGATAATATTGAGGATAATATGGTAACCAAATCAATTAAAATAAATTAATTGAATCCCACTTAAAAAATAATGATGAAGCATTTTAACCCATCATTATATTATCTATATTTATGCATGCAGTGTTTTAGGCTACATTTTATAATCTGCCTTGCCATGTATAGTATCAAATTTTATATCTAGACATTTGGTGTTAAAACAGTGTTGTCACAGAAATTCAAATGCATTAATTTCAATTAATATGGCTCTAATGCATTAATGATTTAATAATCAATTCATCTATACAATATAAAATATGTATTAACTGTAATTGTGAACTAAATCAATATATAGTGCTTATATAGTACTTATGTATTTCTCACTCAAACTTTGTAAATCTAGTTCCAAAGTCATCCCCGTCATAGAGCTTGAGGCTTGAGCTTAGGCATTTTTTCATATCATTAAAATATTTTCAACTAGTAAGTCGTGTTCATTGTAATATTTTGTCATGAATTTTCATTGTAATTAATATGCCTACATTTTCTTAGTCTAACCCACATCTATGATAGAACTTATGAATAAATTTTTATACATTTTATAATTAATATTTATCATTAAATATTGCACATGTTAAAAGAATTAATAATAATGCACATGTTAAAGAATTAATAATAATTATCACTATTAGAATAATTATTTTCCTTCTTATCTGTTTTTTTTTCTTTGTAGTTTTTTCTTAAATGTTTGACCGTACTATAATTTCAACATTTTGCTTTGGATATTTTTAGGAGACTTATGTTTGTCATGAGATTTAGATCTTTCTTTTTATTTATATTTTCTTTAAATCTCTCATAGATAACTAAAGCCTTACTAGTGGATTCAAAAGATTTCCATATCACCTACTCTAAAAGTAAGTAGCCAAAACCTCATAAAGCATTAATATTTTTACAATCTTTCCATTGGCCATTAAGAAGTTGTCCCATGAATTTGGAAAAGAAGATAGAAAGGTCATACAATGATCCTTCTCATCCATTTTCACTACAACTGAGATCAACTTGGTCCACAATACCATTAAATGCATTCAAGTGCTCAATTACAGAATGACCATCACATGTTCTCAAGGTGAACAAATGTTTCCACTTAAAAGATTCATTAACCAAGGATTTAGCTTGGTACAAATCCTCCTACTTATTCTAAAGAGTTGTTGTGGTTTTTACTTTAAAAATGTTCAATAATACTAACCAAATAGATCCTAATAAAGCTTCTCTACTTTCTCTCCAACACCACCCACTCTTCACCTTTTCATACTAGCGATTTTGGTTCTAGATATTACAACTTGTAGATCTCATTCTATGAGAAGATCCTCCATATTGAGCTTCCATGGCTCAAATTTAGTGTTATTAAACTTATCCATTTCTAATCTAGACGTGCTCACCATTTCCCAACAACAATATTTCCTTCTACATAAGATCCCACTCAAACCAATATTAGGTACACAAATCTTGTCCCTAACACCTTATATCCAAAGTGATAACGCTTTGATATTGAATGAAAATAAGCAAAGGTGTAAACTATGCTTCCTGGAGGCTACACTAGCCAATCAGAGAAGAAACTGCAGAAAACTTTAAACGAATAGTTGTAGACAATAGTTCGAGGGTTAGCTCAAGTGGTCATGAGCTAAATTTAAGATATCTCCCCTGGTGAATTGGGGAGGACATGGGTTCAACTCCCTTAATCATCTTGTGGTTAGGATCCATTAATAGGGCTAACAATTTACTATGTTTACCATCCATGGATTGTTGGTTGCTTATGGGCTGACCCAGGTTCTAACTACAGGATTACCAACAACCCTTCGTCCATCGACCCTTCTGGATACCAGAAGGTAACACAACGCACAAGGTGCACTACGCAGTCTCACCCGATATGGATTTAATGGGTGGCCGCAGAACTCAAGTGTCTAGAACCATGGGATGGGATGTGTTTCTCTCTCAGGGGCACTAGATATACTCACTTGTTAACCCTCAGATAATAGTTTATTAACCTTAAATGGATGTTAGTTCTGACCATTCACACAACTATTCCAACAAAACTCCACTAACCATTATAACAACATATACCAATGGACATATATTCATCTACTTCCTCATAAGATCTAGATACGAACACTAACTATGACATTCATCAATTTAGTGTTGTTCTATAGATTTCATCATTGTATCCTTAGTACACAATATTATTTCCTTTTTTATTCTAACATGTTCATTATAAAACTTCTTAAAGAAAATATAATCGGAAAGACTACACGCATACACACATAACACAAATATACCATGGTTCACCCCTCCTACGCTATGTTCACAAAGATTTGTTGCTTTGGCTCTTTATTCATATTCATGCAAAATCTAGTGTTGTGAATTGTACATTTCTTCCTCCATTACAATCAATCTCCATAGATCACAATAGTCCTCACAAGGCTAAGAACCTCTAACCAATCTCTTAAAAAAAACTCTCTTAACCAACAAAAGGACAACAACAAGCTTTTCATAGTCCTAATACATTCTACTTATACAACAAAATGGGACAAAGCCCTTACAAAAAATCTAACCCTAAGCGAATTAGGTTTGTCTACTTTCCAACTACTAAATCTTTTCTAGTCCTCGATCCAATCATTCTCCAAGTCAATGCTTGTCCACTTTCCAACTGCTCCACAACAATTTTTCCACTTTGTAACTACTTTTCTCGGTGTTGATTTTACTTTTTTTCTAGTGCACTCCCTATTCTCGTTTGTTTTCGACGCTTTCCTTACTTTTCGGTGCTACTTTGATTCTTTCCCAAAATTGTATGCCCCCAACACTAACATAGTGACTTGTCCAGAGTCACTCACTGATTCCTGCATATTTCACCACCTATTCCATCGCTTTATACATCTCTATTATTTGATGCTATTGCTCCAGGGTCTAATTTCTCTTCTTCACCATGGCTTCTACCATCTGCACGATGAATGGAGGTCTAATTATTTCTCCTCCCTCCAAGACTATTGACTCTATGTTCAATTTCATTGCATCAATCTCCACAACCAATTGCTCTGCCTTTTCCTGCAGAGGATCCAATTGAGACTGTCTTGCAATTTTCTACACCTGCACTGCTTTCTCTTCTACCTGTATGCTCTTGATCTTTGTTGCAGTCTTGATTTTATATAGCAATGGAATTGTCTTATGTTGTTATTTTAAATATGCCATTACTTCATGAACTCTATCTTCCCTTCCTTGAAGCTCTTCCAAGCTCCCATCTTCTAAAAGTTGTGTCCATAGTTGGGTGCTCTTCTCCAACAACTATGTTATTCATTGTATCACATGCGCTATGTTTTCTACGTATGTTGTTCCATCTTTCTCTCATTGCACTCTGACTTCTGGAGGAGTAGTGGGTGTTGCGCGCTCCTCCAACTCCTTTATTTGGCTCTTGTATTTCCCTAAGGCCTATGTTATTTTCCTCATATTCTCCTCAGAAGATACTTTTTTTGACTCTGTGCTATATAGGATGGTTTGGAATACTTCACTTATGTGTTTCTCCATCTCCTCTACATTTTGTTGTGATATATCCTTTTTCTTCCCTTATTGGGTAATTGCTTCCTTTAGTGTGATGTTCTCTTCCTGCGTTATTTGTAAGGTCATTGCATCAAACCTTTCCCTATACTGAATTTCTTGCGCAACACTAATCTGTAACTTGTACAACACCTTAGCTTGGATCTTGGCCAATGCCAATTCCAATGTCTCAATTTTCTTTAGGGGATTTTATGTTGCCTCCTCATTGATGAACAACATCTCAGGTGTTATGATAAAATTAGTGTTTCTCTACACTATGATTTGCACTGTTTCTCCAACAGGTATTCATTTCCTATTTTTTCATTGGTTTATCTTTTTTTGGTTTCTCTGCCCTGATCCTCAATTGGTCCAGCGCAATTTTCACTTCCTCTACTTGCTCCATAATCGAATCCTTGTGCTTCTCAGCATTCTCCCACACCTATGATAGACGATCTTCAACTGTTGTGGCTACTATTTCAACATCATTTGCTGTCAGTGATGTGTATGGTGGTGTTCTATGGGCCTTCCCCTTCTTCTTGGATCCACTTTCTTTCTCCCCTGTTCTCTTATTTTGGGAATATGATGGCTCATATGTCTCTGGCATCTGTGTATCCATGCCTTTCCCCTGCCCAATTTCTTCCTCCACACCTATATCTTGTGTCTCTATCCTTTCTTCTTCTACGTGCACATCTTCTCTTCTAACTCTTGGTGTCTATCCTATGCGCGATGGGCCTTGTGTGGAACCACACCATTATTTCTTTTGCATCCTGTGTTTCTTTTGAATTGGGTTGCTTCCCCCCAATAGACATTGTGTTGTATTCTTCTTCTTGTTGGCACCATTTCTACTTGTCTGCTACATAGGGACTATTCTTTTCTTTGTTTGAGTCTATCTTTGTGGCCTTGTCCTTGGAATTTGTAGCACCTTCCATTCACCAGAACACTATTGGACCTCCATTTGTATATCCTACATCGTCATAGAGTAGCTCAGTTGTATCCACTCCTTGGCTAGGTCCCACGTTTCCTCCAACCACATGTTATGGCACATTGCCTGAAAGTTGGAAAACTCTTCAAACTCTTGGACTGTCTCAGGGGAAATCCTCCATGTATCAGCTAAGTGGTTTGGATCTCCGACAAGTATAGAGAGAATATGTCATTATTCACCTTCTTCATCTTTGGGTCTATTGTGCTCCTTAAGAAAGTGTATCGGGTTGCGCCACACTTTCCTACTCTTTGAAGGAACATACTATACATCGACTCTTGCCACCCTACAAGTGAAATGAGGATGAGTAACCACGAGTAGTGGAACTCAGAGCCCCAATCCTGTGTATCCAAATACAAACATTTGACTGTGTCTACCACATCCCGGTCTGAGTAATTCATTGTGTTTACTCCTCCTATCATTTCATCATTTGTTTTTGCTCCCTCTAGGATTTCTGGCATGAAAATCGTCAATTGTTCCTATCGGTGTTATATTACTTGTGCATTTCTTTCAACTCAATATTTCTTCTTCCATTATGGGGATAACACCCCAACCAATCGTATTACCTTGTTCTTTGTTTCTTGCTATTCTTCTGTGTCTAGGCCCTGCAACACTGAACCCTATTAGATTATTGAGAGGGGGGGTGAATCAATAATAGAGAAATTTAATCCTTTTTCACCATAAAATGCAACTGTTATATCAATGTAGCATTATCATCCAATAGTTTTAGAGTAAATAAACAATGAAAAAATGATCAATCACACACATACACAGTACACCAATGTTTTACATCAAAACCCAAAGTGGTAGAAAACCACATAATGTTTTTTCTTATATGTCTTTAAGAATTACATTCATTGGAAGCACCAACTTCCTTTGTTTTCCAGCTGCAACTAGAAGGAGGCTCCAACCCCCTAGTTTCTTAGGATACAACCTGAGGGAATGTCCAAATCCCCAATTCTCTGGCTACAACCAGAAAGAGGCTACAACCCCCTATGTTCTTTGGCTACAACTGGAAGGTGGCTACAACTACTTGTCCTTTCCCCGTCCAACCTCCATGACATAGAAGTATAATGATGGAACCATTGTCACACTATCATTGTGAGATATACCACTATAACAACCTGTACCCCTGACCCACAACCAACCAACCTATAACAACCTATACCAAATAACCTGTAATCAACCTGTTCCATAAACAAGTGCATCAACCATGTACCAACATGTACCTCAACTTGTAACATCAATGAGTGCATCAACCATGCACCAAATATGTACAAATCATGCATCAAATAAACATAAACTATGAATAATCAATATGTATCAACATCATCAACTATACAACTCATGTATGTGCCAACTCATCAACTACTTGTCTCAACCATGTACCCAACATGTGCCTCAACCAAAATCCCTCATCAATTTCATCATCCAAATCTGATTTGATCACTTATACCTCAAACACTATACCACAAGTCTCTACCTCAAACCATGTGCTAGAACCTCATTGTTATACGACCTCTATCTGTACCAATAACTTCAACAACATACCTCAACCAAAATCTCTCAAACATGAACCAACATTAAACTTCAGTAAATCTGTCTCAAATCAACTCTATAGTAAGCCATAAACTCCCAAGAGGGTATCCAACATATTTACAAGGAAAGCTCTCAACTTGATTCATAAATTCAACACTACACATATGAGAACCATACCTTTTCTTTCTTCTTGTAGTGTTTTGTTGTTGCGTTTTGCTGCTACGAATCCAGTGTTGTGATTTTTCTACCGCACTTTTTATTTTGGGTTTTTTCTGCCACATTTTTCCACTACGTTTTTCTGTCGCACTTTTTCTACCACACTTTTTCTTCTGCACTTTTCTTGCCACACTTTTTCGGTCGCACTTTTCCTACCGCACTTTTTATGTCACACTTTTTCTGCTGCAATTTTTCTGCCAAACCTTTTCTATCACAGTTTTCCTGCCACACTTTTTCTAGTGAACTTTTTCTATCGCAGTTTTTCTGCTACACCTTTTCTGCCGCACTTTTTCTGCCACACTTTTCCTGCCACGCTTTTTCTGCTACAATTTTTCTCTATCAATAATACCTACCTAAATAACCTTTCACAAAAATAGATATTCAATGATATTCAAGTGTGTTTTGAATGAGAGACCCTTTCCTCTTATTTATAATTTTATAAATCTTCCCCAAGGGGTTATGTTAAGAACCAAATATCAATATAGCATAAAAAAACCTCAGAAAAAGTACTCAACGCCTTGAAAAGAGAGAAATTCAGATAATAAGGCTCTTCGAGGGGAAACCTCCTTATGTCCATATAAATGTACACTTAAAAGATGATTCAAAATGAAAATGTCTCCTTGGTATATATAGGAGACTAGGAGGTATAATTACAACTAGTGGCCTAAATCTGACATAAATAAAATAACATTACTAATATAATATGCCCAAATTAAGGGGTAATGAGCCATTATTTAGGGCTTAACATGCCCATCCCCTTGAGACAAGTGTTGTCCTCAATGCTTGAGTAGTTTTGGATGCTTATGTATAAAACACTCATCTTCCCAAGTGGAATCTTTAGCCAGTAGTTCCTCCATTTAATGAGATACTTTGAAATGTATCTATTCCTCAACTGAAGAATTCTTGTGTCACTGATGGCTTCTGGATCCAATATGATTTTTCCTTCCTCGTCAAGTTCTGGTAATATAGTTTGAACTGGGATCTTGTCACCTATAACCTTATTTAAGCATGAAACATGGAAAACTGTGTGTACTCGTGAAGATGTAGGAAACTCCAATTTGTATGCCATAGTACCAATCTTTTGCAACACCTTATAAGGGCCATAATACTTTGGTGATAATTCATTATCCTTCTTAGCTTGCTTGAGGGACATCTGTTTGTATCGTTGTAGTCCTAAAAACACCCAATCCCCTACTTCAAAACTTCTTTCACTACGATGTTGATCTGCTTGTTGTTTCATACGATTTTGTACCATGGTCAGCTTGTCCTTTAATATTTGGAGAACTTGTTGCTGATGCTCGATGTGATATTTCACTGCTTGAACCTTAGATTTTTGTTTTAGAGAAGAAGTGATGGAAGGAGGGTGGTATCCATAGAGTTCCATAAATGGTGGCATTTTTGTTGCAGTATGAAAGGAATGTTTATACCACCATTCTACCAAGGGTAACCATTTGAACCATTGTAATTGTTTATCAAAGACAAAGAAACGAAGGTAGACTTCCAAAAATTTGTTCACTATTTGGGTTTGTCCATTAGATTGAGGATGATAGGATGAGCTATGAGCCAATTGAGTACCCAAACAAGAAAATAATTATGTCCAAAAATGTCCAGTGAAGATGGGATCTCTATCACTTACAATAATCTTTGGGCTGCCATGTAGCTTTTGAACTGTCTCCTTGAATGTGGTGGCAACTGTACTGGATTTGAAGGGATGAGAGAGTGCAAAAAAGTGTGTGTATGTGGTCAGTCTATCAACAATCACCATGATGACACTCTTTCCTTCAGACTTCGGTAACCCTGTGATGAAATCCATGGAAACCTCCTCCCAAAGCTGACTTGGGATAGCTAATGGTTGTAAAATACATGGGGTCTTAATCGTTTCCACCTTATTTTGTTGGCAAACCAAACATTCTACCACAAACCTTTGAACATCAGTTTTAAGGCCATCCCAAAAAAATTCCTTCTTTACCCTATGGTAGGTTTTCAAAAATCCCGAGTGCCCTCCTACTGGAGAGGTGTGCAATTCCAATAGTACCTTTTGTTTGAGTTGGGAGTTCTTACATAAATATAAGCGATGTTTGTACCATAGTGAATCTTTTTTCCATGTAAATGTATCTGATGCACTAGAATCTTGCTGCAACCTTTGAATGAGAGTCAACATTTTTTTGTCATTCTTCCATTCATCCCTTGCTTCTATTATCCAATTAGGTTGGATGATCGAGATAGAATAGAGAAAGGTCTCAACATCTTCATTCTTTCTTCAGAGTGCATCTGCCACAACATTTTTCTTCCCTTTTTTATACACAATTTCAAAATCATAACCCAATATCTTGGTTACCCATTTTTGTTGTTCTTCTAAAGATAGTCTTTGTTCCAGGAAGTATTTAAGACTATCATGATCTGTTTTGACCTTGAAGTTCCTACCTATTAGGTAAGGATGCCATTTCTTTAATGCATGTAGTATTTCCATCATTTCCTTCTCATAAATGGGTTTATGTAAGTCCTTTCCCTTGAGTGGTCGACTTTCAAAAGCCAGAGGCCTTCCTTCTTACATTAGGACAACACCAATTCCATTTCCCGAGGCCTCACATTCCACAATAAAGGTTTTTCTGAAGTCTGGAGTGGTTAAGACAAGATCTTTCCACATCACCTCTTTAAGTTGTTCAAAAGATTTAGTTGGCTATGGAGTCCATGAAAATCCATCCTTCTTAGTTAGTGTTGTTAATGGTGCTGCTATTCTTCCATAGTGTTGAACAAACTTGCGATAGTAACCTTTCAAACCCAAAAATCATCTAAGATTATTCAATGTTTTGGGAATCGGCCAGTCCATCATGGGCTTAATCTTGTTAGGGTCTACCTTGACACCTTCATGAGATACAATATGACCCAAATACTCTATCTCCTTCACTCCAAAGAAACATTTGGATGGTTTGACATATATTTGTTTCTCCTTTAGTAGTTGTAGAACCTTGTCAACATGTCGCATATGATCGTCCCAAGGCTTGCTATAGATTAGTATATCATAAAAAAATACTAACACAAATTTTCGAAGGAAGGGATTGAAAATGGAATTCATCAACCCTTGGAATGTGGAAGGTGCATTTGTAAGGCCAAAAGGCATGAAAAAAAATTCATAATGGTCGTCATGAGTTCAGAATGTTGTTTTTGGGATATCTTCTTCCTTCATTCTAATCTGGTGATACCCTAAACGAAGATCCAACTTTGTGAAATGGATTGCTCCATGTAGTTCATCTAACAATTCATCAATGATAGGAATAGGAAACTTATCTTTAATAGTGATCTTGTTGAGCTCTCTATAATCTGGACACATACACCATGAGCCATATTTCTTGAATACCATTACCACTGGTGCAGAGTAAGAACTTTGGCTAGGTCTAATAATGTTATCCTCTAACATTTCTTCAACCATGCGCTCAATTTCACTCTTTTGGGCATAAGGGTATCTGTATGGCCTGATGTTAGGAGGAACACTCCCAGGAATTAGGTGACTATCATGATCATGATTTCGCGTGGGTGGAAGACCTTTGAGAATATCTTCAAATACTTTGGAATGCTTATCAATGATCCCTTGGAGATCTAGAGGAATAGATGGCTTAGATGTTTGAACATCTAGTGAGCATAGTTGTGCAATAACACATTGATTCCCCTTTTTCAATAATTTTTTCATGCCATTAGAGATTATCACCTTACCGGGTTTCCCTTTGATACATCTTAACTCAATTTCTTTTCCTTCCAATGAAAATTTCATGAAAAGTTCTTGAAAATTAAAGGACATCGTTCCTAATGATTGTAACCATTGGATTCCTAGTACAACATTAGCACCACCCATGGGTATAGGAATCATTGGACTATTCATTACATAATCCCCCATAGTAAGATTTATCTTATTGCATTTTCCTGAGCAATTGATAGTTCCTCCATCTACAATCATTACTTGAAACTATGGTGCTGGATATACAAAGCAATTGAGATCTTTGGCTAAATTATAGTGAATGAAATTATGAGTATTGCTAGAATCAATTAGGACTATTACCTTTTTCTTTTTGATATATCCTTCAATCTTGAGGGTTTGAGGAGTACTAATTCCAGCCAATGCATTACACGATATCGTGGGAGTCAACTCTTAAGACGAAATTGCTTCTACGTTTTCATCTTGAGATGGTTCTTGTTCATGTTCTTGTTCTTCTTCCTCTTCACAATCTATGTAGAATAATTTCTTCTCACCACACTTATGCACCTTACTGTACTTGCTGTAACAATTAAAGCATAAACCTTTTTCTTTTATTTCCTCTAATTGTTGAGGTTTCAACCTTGTAGGTTGAGGCGTTTTAGAAGAAGGAGCATTATTCTCTCTATAGCTATTAGGATTGGTCCTTCTAGTAGCCATAGCCATATTTTTACTTTCAACATTTCTTGCCACCTTAAATTCATTCTCCAATGATTTGGGTTCCCAAATGAGAATCTCATGTTGAATGTTATCCTTTAAAGTTCCTATGAATACATCAATCAAGTGCTCATGTAGAATATTTGTTACCTTTATATTCAATCTTCGGAAGTTATCAATGTGCTCTGTAACTGAACCGTTTTGCTTGAGATTTATCAATTGGCTAAAGAAGGTATTTCTCTTTTTATCCTCATAGTGTGCTATCATTTCTTCCATGAAAATTCTCCAAGTGACGAGTGATTTGAGAGAACAAAGCCATCGATACCATACAAATTGATTGGGTTCTAAATATAAAGAAGCAATTCATACCTTTTGTGTATGTGGCACATTATGTAGATCAAATAATTGCTCCATCTGAAGTATCCATGTGTTTGGGTCCTTGACATCAAACTTCCTCATATCGATCTTAGGAATGTGGTTGGTATTGAACCCAAAGTTGGAGTTTCTCCATTCTTAATTCATCTTCCTTGTGTCCTCATCATGAATTTCATGGGCACATTTTCACTTTCAGGTGTCCTCTCTATTAGGAAATTTTTCATTCATTCCATGATCTCCCTTTTTAAACCATCCATCTTAGTATCCATTATTTCCTCCAATTTAGCTTCAGTTGAATCCATCATCCCTTGTAGTTCATCTTTTGTCACTGTCTTCTTTTGTAATTCAATTATGTCCCTATGCATTTATTCACCTTCATCAAGAGTCCAAGTAGGATTTTATGGAGGCTTATTTGGTGTAGAAGTTCCCTTTTTGGGTGGCATGTTGGCCCAGTATCACTTTTGAACCTTGATTTTGAGGTGGTTCTTCTGGTCAATCTTTCTTTTGTTGAATCTCCAACGTTTCATCCCTTTTGGGTATGAAACATTCTTTTTTGTAGTTCTCTGATATTGTTTCTCTGGAATGCTACAGGTCTGATCAAAATTGGTTGTGCCAAGTGGAATTTATGGTAACTTCCCCACAACTTGCTGATTTTTGGACTTTCCAGGCGATCTCACTTGTATATCATGCCCCACACAAAATAATTGATATAAAATTCTGAAACTAGTACTGGAAATACTATAGACTGTCCACTATCCAATGCAACTAGTCTCACTCAATTTTGATACTCTAGGAAGAAGTTATGATTTTTTTACCTGGAACACCTTCTTGAGACTAGTCAATAGGACTAGTCAGATACCCTATCTTCCACATGGTGTAACTACAAATGTAAGATGACCCAGAATCAGAAAGTTTTACCACAGATACCTTACTAATTTCTTTGAATAGCCTCCATAGTGTAGGGTCTAAAACGTTACAAAAACAATTTTATAGTGAAAATTCTGCAATGACTCAGTTCAGGATGATTCCATAACTCTATCTTGCGCAGGTTGTATCTCCGAAGTTATACGGCCTCAGTATTTGAAATTTTAACCCAACGTACCTTGATCCATATACTAAATATCCTCCAAGTTGTTCCTTCTGATACATTGTATAAAAAATGTTATAGAAAAAATTCCAAGGTGTCTCAGATGTAGCAGTGAAACCCCAATACCTTGAGCTCTGATACCATATGTTAAGAACCAAATATCAATATAGCATAGAAAAACCTCAGAATAACTACTCAATGCCTTGAAAAAGAGATAAATTCAGATAATAATCTTCTTCGAGGGGGAAACCTCCTTATGCCCATATAAATGTACAATTAAAATATGATTCAAAATGAAAATGTCTCCTTGGTATATATAGGAGACTAGGAGGTATAATTACAACTAATGGCCTAAAGATGACTTAAATAAAATAACATTATTAATATAATATGCCCCAATTAAGGGGTAATGAGCCACTATTTAGGGCTTAACATGTTACCTTCTAACCATCTTAACCCACTTTCCTTATTTTAGGGTTAACCCAGTTATAACCATTTGTCCACTTAACTTAACCACTTTTCATAATTAGTAAGTTCTCCATTAATTTATTATTTAAATAATTTATTTTGCATCCTCTTTGAATTACAGTACACTCATCACTTCATTTTATTATTTAAATAATTTCTTCTTTGCAAACACTTTGACTACTTTGACCTTTTGGGGCTTCTAGATGACTCATGAGGGTTCTCCTACTTCACATGGCCATAACTCTCTAATCATGAAGAGTTATATGACATTATACATACCACCATAAATTGCATGACATGTACTATCCATCTAGAATAGTTTTAGCTACAAATATATCAAAAATCATACCATTATCCATCAAACAAACTTGGGTCCATTACCCAAAACTTTGTGCTACCCGAATTCACTACTGGACTTTCTTCAAGGGTCGACATCAATGACAATCAACCCAATTAATCAAAAATATCCCCCTTTGGAATTTATGTCAACACTCTGATGCAATACTGAATTGATTTCATGAAATACTGAATTCATATCACTCATGCTCTTCCTGTGACCATCTCTCCCCCTGGAACCATGCCTTTGTGCTCTGCATCTGATAAATCTCTCCCCTTTTTCATCAATGGAAAAGGTATACTTCCATATGGGGATTCTCCCCCTAACTGAAAGTTATACTTTATTGTAATTTGCTTCTTCTTGGAGTACATCACCGGGTTCTTTGAGATATTGATGGTGCTTGTATTATCACAATAGATTGGAATGGGCTCATCATAATCAACCTGTATATCTGTCAAAGTTTGTTTCATCCATAGAACCTGAGTACAAAATCATGTTGTTGCAATATAATCTTCTTCGGATGTAGATAAAGATAATGATGAGTGTTTCTTTCTTAGCCAAGATACTAAACACTCACCCAAGTATAACGTTGCTCCACTGGTGCTTCATCGGTCATCAATGCAACCTGCCCAATCGGTATCTGTGTAGGAAATAAGTGATAGATCCTTTCCTTTTGGATACCATAATCCAAACTCTTATGTTCCTTTGAGATATCTGAAAACGCTCTTCACTTCTAACACATGTGATTCCTTTGGTGATGCTTGAAATCGTGACACTTGTCCAACTACCTGCATTACATCTGGTCTGGATACTGTCACATATAGTAAGATACCAATCATTGACCTATATTACTCTAGTATGTAGACTTTGAACCATCATCTTTGATGAACTTGCAACTGGTTTTCATAGGAGTGGTAACTGGTTTGTAATCTTCCATTCCAAACCTCTTTAGCCTTTCTCCTATATACTTAGTTTGAGAAATACAAATTTCTTGGTTGTTTTAATGTATCTGAAGACCCAGAAAGAAGGATAGTTATTCGAGTATTGACATTTCACATTCATTATGCATATCCTTTGACAATTTTTGGCTTAACCTTTCATCATTTCTTCCAAAAATAATATCATCAACATAAAATTCAATTAGTAAAATACTATCCTGAGTTACCTTGATGTAGAGTTTGTTGTATGCACTTCCTTTTCTCAACCCTTCCTATTGTAGATATTTATCCAGTCTAGAGTACCATGCTCTAGGAGCCTGTTTTATACCATACAAGACCTTCTTCAATTTCCACACGTAATTTGTGTTCTCTGACAACTGAAATCCTTCTGGTTGTTCAATGTATACTTCTTCTTTGTAAAGTTGTTCCATTGATTCATTTTATTCTTCCTTTAATTCTTGTCCACATGTTTCATCAATTGTTACATTGAATCATTCCACAACTTTGTTCAACCTCATATTGTTACACTTGTATGATTTCCTTGTACTTGAGTAACCAACAAGTACTCCTTTGTCCAAACAAGTGTCAAACTTTCCCATTCTGCCATCTTCTCTTTTGATGTAGCATTTTCTTCCAAATACCCTGAAATGCTTCACATTTGTTGGTCTTCCTTTCCATATCTCATAGGAAGTTTTTACATTGTTTCTTATGATCATTTCTCTATTTTGAATGTGAACTACTGTATGCATTGCATGTGTCCAAAAAATATCTATCAATTTTGAATCCATTAACATTGTTCGAGCCATTTCCTATGTAATTATCATCCATTATGATAATGTTCCTTTGTCTCTGAACCACTCTCTGAACCAATATATGAATCCATGCCCTCGTGTACTATCATATATCTATCCAAACCTGCTAAGTGCTCTTATGAATCCATATATGTCCATACTATCCAAGACTCTACTGCACATTGTCCATAATCTTGACCCATTTATCACTGTATTATCATGAAGTATTCACTACTACAATTGATTGTACTTCTTCTAACTGACTGCTTTGGATCTGTTTATTCAAACTCTGCAAGCTACTCGAAGGATGGTTCTTTGGTGTTTCACAACTATCACATAATATTCATGTCATCTATGATTCTCTAAGCCGAATGGTTCAGAACAATTCCTGCTTTGATGTGTATTCATCATCATCTTCACTGGCAGATTCATCATCTCTCTGAGATCTGACTTCTTTCTTTCTGTCTATGGATTCATCTTCCACTACAATTCCTAAAAGTACAATCTCTTGAACCTATTCCTTATTTACCTGTCCTTATTTTGTTTCAGTTGTTTTCCAAACTTTTCTGTATCAGACATCTTTCTTTTTCTTTGTAGAATTTTCTTCATCTTGTTTTTGTCTTTGTTCACCCGTTCTTCGTGTTTTCTTATCCATACTTTATTACATCTTATATCAATGTTCTCTTTCATGGAAGTATCGATCATGCTTCTAGAATCACTAGTTATGTGTCCATAGTTATGACATTTGTAACATTCAATGTTACGTGGGGCCACATAGGCATTTATTTCTTGAACATTTCTTTTATAATCCCTACAATCTTCAACTTTATGTCCAAAGTTAATACAATAAAAACAATGAACATAAAATAAATTTGCATACCTCAGAGTGAATGATCTTCTTTGTGGCGTAGTCCTTCTGAATTTTTGTGTTGACTGATCATGATCATGATTGAAGCTTCTTTGTGGCTTGAACATGGATGGTCTTTTTGAAGATGTATCTTCAATAGTTTTATTAGATTCTGGTTGACCACGATTAATTCCTTTGAGTACTTCTACATAACTCTTTCTATTTTCTTCATTCTTCTTTTCTAGCAACCTAGAGTGTTTCTCTTCATTCTCTATAACTGATGTGGATGTTTTTGTCTCTTCAACGTTCTTGTTGAGATTGATGATTATACTTCTCAATGTGACAACTTATTCTTCAAGATTCTCAACCTCTTCTTCTTTCTTCATTATCTGAGACTTCATGACCTCTTCTGTTGTTTTTTCTTCTTCAAGCTGAATTTTTAATGTGATTGTTTCTTCTTCAACTCTTTTATCTTCTTGACGAAACTCTTCCTCAAGTTGGTTTAGATCGTTAGTTATTTCCTTAATATGATATTTCAATATATTCTCTCTCATTTCTGCTTATTCCTTTTGTTCTTCTATGTTGGCTTCAAAATACTTCTTTTGATATTCAAGATTTTCTTTGATATTTCTGGCTTCTTCTAGCCGAGTTCTTAAGTTCTCGATGACCTGTTGGGATTCGTAAAAAATGTGAACACTTTCCTTTTGTTTCATCAATTATTTCTTGAGTGACTTGTTTTCTTCTCTTCGTTCATATAAATCACTAATCAATTCTTCTTAATAATTATCTTCCTTCTCAATTAGTTTTTCTGTCTCATTTCCTTCATGGCATTCTATTTCAAGATGTCCATGTTTTTCACAATTAAAGAAAAACAACGTACCTCTAGTGATTATGTACTCTTCATATTCTGAATATGTTTGACATGGTGAACATAATTCTTCTTGATCAGTATCTGCGTCTCCTTTGGAACTTTATGAATTTGCAATGGGTGAAGAATATATATCATGCAACTTATCCCAAAGTTCTTTGGTTGATGAAAATTTACCAACCTTTTCTCTTACCAGATTAAGTGATCCTTCCCAGATGAAATCCATTGCTATTTTTTTATTCTTCTTCAATTCCTTCTTGGTTGCAGTCTTTTCCCCTTTTGAACTATCATATCTTGTAACAACTGATAGCCAAATATAATGTCCTTGTGCCTGTAAAAAAACTTTCGTCCTTCTGCTCCACATATCATACTTAAAACCATTCTGATAATTAAACATTGGTACTCCACTCTCATAATAATCCATGATCTCCTTCCAGTGCTTAAACTGTTTCTTGAGGGAACCGGCTCTAATACCAATTGTTGGATTACTGAGAGGGGGGATGAGTTTGTAATAGATCAATTTAATCGTTTTTCACATAAAATGCAAGTGTTATACCAATGTAGCATTATCATCCAATAATTGCAGAGTAAATAAACAATGAAAAAATGAGCAATCACACACATACACAATACACCAGTGTTTTACGTGGAAAATCAAAGTGGGAGAAAACCACAAAATGATTTTTCTTATATGTCTTTAAGAATTACATTCATTGGAACCACCAACTTCCTTTGTTTTCCAGTTCCAACTAGAAGGAGGCTCCAACCCCCTAGTTTCTCAGGCTACAACCTGAGGGAAGCTCCAACTCCCCAATTCTTTGGCTACAACCAGAAGGAGGCTACAACCCCCTATGTTCTCCATATACAACCAAAAGGTGGCTACAACCACCTGTCCTTTCCCTGTCCAATCTCCCAAATGTAGAAGTAGAATGATAGAACCACTGTCGCACAACCACTGTGAGATATACCTTTGCAACAACCTGTACCACTGAACTGCATCCAAACAACCTGTAACAACCTGTACCAAACAACTTATAATCAACCTTTACCACAAACAAGTGCATCAACCATGCATCAACCTATACCTCAACCTCTACCATCAATGAGTGCATCAACCATGCACCAAATATGTACCAAGAATGCATCAAATACACATAAACTATGACTCATCAAGATGTACCAACATCATCAACTATACACCTCATGTATGTGCCAACTCATCAACTACTTGTCTCGACCATGTCCCCAACATGTACCTCCACCAAAATCCCTCAACAATTTCATCATCCAAATCTGATTTGATCACATATATCTCAAACACTATACCACAAGTATGTACCTCAAACCATGTGGTAGAACCTCATTGTTATACAACCTCTATCTATACCAATAACTTCGGCAACATACCTCAACCAAAATCACTCAAACATGAACCAATATTAAACTTCAGTAGATCTTCCTCAGATCATCTCTACAACAAGCCATAAACTCCCAAGAAGGCATCTAACATATTTACAAGGAAAACCCTCAACTTGATTCATAAATTCAATAGTACACACCCGAGAACCATATCTTTTTCTTCTTCTTCTAGCATTTTGTTGCCACGATTTTTCTACCGCGAATCCACTGCCGCGATGTTTTTGCTGTGATGTTTCTGTCACACTTTTTTTGTTGTTGTTTTTATGCCACACTTTTCCTCCCACACTTTTTCTGCTGCAATTTTTTTCCAGTTTTTCTTCCGCGGTTTTCCTGCCACACTTTTTCTGCTCTTTCTACCGCACTTTTTCTACCACGAGTTTCCTGCTGCACGTTTTCTACCGCAGTTTTCCTGTGGTAGTTTTTCTTCTGCACGTTTCCTGCCACACTTTTTTTGCTGCAATTTTTCTCTATCAATAATACATGCCCAAATAACCTTTCACAAAAATAGATATTCAATGAGATTCAACTGTGTTTTGAATGAGACACCCTTGCCTCTTATTTATACTTTTATGTAGCTTCCTCAAGGAGTTACCTTCTAACCATCTGAACCCACTTTCCTTATTTTAGGGTTAACCCACTTATAACCACTTGTCCACTTAACTTAACCACTTTCCATAATTAGTAAGTTCTCCTTTAAATTTATTATTTAAATAATTTCTTTTGCATCCTCTTTGAATTATAGTACACTCATCACTTCACTTTATTATTTAAATAATTTCTTCTTTGCAAACACTTTCACTACTTTGACCTTTTGGGGCTTCTAGATTACTCATGAGGGTTCTCCAACTTTGCATGGTAATAACTCTATAATCGTGAGGAGTTATGTGACTTTCCACATACCACCGTAAATGGCATGATATGTATTATCCATCTAGAATAGCTCTACCTACAAATATACCAAAAATCATACCATTATCCATCAAACAAATGTGGGTCCATTACCCACAAGTTTGTGCTACCAAAATTTGCTACCATACTTTCTTCAAGGGTTGACATCAATGACAACCAACCCAATTAATCAAAAAACCCATGGCCTATTCTTCATGTTGTGTCCCTTTTACTCTCGAGGTGTCAAATTAGGTCCTTTCCGCATCTTCCTCAGGCTACTCGACCTCCTGTGTTGGGTTTTTTATCTCCTCCACTTACGTGCTAGTGTGCTCATATTCTGGCATATGGATTTCATCCACATCCATGGATATCGTCATGTGTTGTGTCCCTAGTTATGTCACCTGAGAATTGCTTCTCATGTTTCGTCCGACCCTTCTTGGCACTCCAACTCATGGTGGTGACATCTTGGTAAGACCTGGACTACTTATTTATAATTCTCAATCGACTCTCCCAATTTATGACTTTATTGTTCTTAGATTTTTGTCTTCATTCTTCTCCTAAGAGAAAAAACACAAATGACTACATTTTCCCCCTTTTTATGACTTTATAGTGGGACAAAATACTGACAACTATTCCTCACTTACAATTTTCAGTTTTTCACTTTTTTCCTACGTGCTACACTTTTTGTATCTATCAACTACTTTCCTGCGAGCACTGTCATCAAAATTGGTTTTTTTGGAGTGCACTGTCAATGTTAAAAATTCTATTACATCAAAGCCTCTAATATTCTCCTATATATTTTTTGTTTCTGTTACATTTCTTCTTTTTATGGATTTTTGTCTTTTTCTTCTAACATCTAATATATACAATATGTACAACCATACCTTATCTCTCTAATTTTACCTTAGGATTTTAGGCTGACTATATTGATAAGGCTTCAATCGACTTCCATTAACCAATCCTCTGAGAGTATTCCTTGTAAGATCTTTCGATTACACGAAACCTCCATTTGTGATGGTGTCTACCTGATAAGGCCCTAACCAGTGCATATTCAACTTCCTAGTGTTTTGTAGATATCCATTGTCATAGAGGAGAACTAGATCTCCTTCCTTAAATATTTTCTTCTTGATGTTCTTATCACGCCAAGATTTTTCCTTTTCTTTCTATACCTCTTGGTGAAATCATAAATTTTTGTTTTCTTTTAGCTCCATCATCTGATCCAATCTTTCCTGCACAACACCTTCTTCTGTCATGTTGGTGATTTTTTCAATGCATAGACTAGGTACTAAATAATCCAATGGGATGACTATTTCCTACCCATATACTAGTTTGAATGGTGTCTTTCCTGTAAGCTTCTTACATGTAGTCCTGTAGGCCCATAGCAATGTTGATACTTTCAAATCTCAATCATCCCTGTTGATATTGCAAATCTTTGTTAATGCATTGTATAAAATCTTGTTAAAATATTTTACTCTACCCCTTGTGTCACATACCCACTACCTCAATCAAAA
>ML782390.1:1163804-1198932 GCA_009831015.1 Picea engelmannii | reverse complement strand
AACTTAAAAGACTGCCTATCATTTCGAAGAAGAAGAGGTTTTCTCCCTTTATGGGTTTCCTCATGAAAATCTGTCTCTGTGTATATCTTATGTGTGACTGATGCTCATTATTTTTGTTTTCCATATGTTTTATAATATTGATGATCACTTGAAGAAAGATTAAGAATGTTTTAATAGACTTAAAATTGTTTAAGAACAATAACAATTGATTCACCCCCCCTTCTCAGTTGTCGTAATAATTTCAACAATTTCTTCCATGTCCTCCTCTGTGAGATTATAATAAGATTGGAGCTCTTCTTTATTTTTGTCTGCACAGTAATATAAATAAAATGTTTATCTGCGTGGAACTTCCCAAATGGTTTGAACCTATGCAGGGTGTTCGGTGTCATACGAGGGAAACACTCAATAGCCCTCTTCAACAATAGGTAATAGGTGTGGAACAATGCGTTTGACTACCATTGCTTAGCCATGTTTCTAAAATACTAGAGCATAGTGAAATTTGCAACTAAGGGTTCAAATGACTCAATCTCAGGGAAGGTCGCACCTTCCAACATCTCCCAAACAATAAAGGTTATGAGGATTAGCAGCCAACTGAAATGAAACTCATAGCCCTAATCCTAAGCTTCGCAACAGTCTTGTTCTAACTGGTTGATGAGGTATCTCACCCAGTTCATCTCTAGTCCTTCAATACACTTTCCCGTGAGGTCAACAATGAACCCTGTGACCTGCATGGGTCTATTCTTCCTTACAATCTTACCAATGATCAACTAGCAGGCTAGGCGCACTGCACCATTTTGGATGGAGGGTACCTTGTAGCCTCACTTCCCCTTCTCTACATCGCCATAGGTATCTTTCATTTTCTATGCCAGGGTGCGATCTGAAGCCTTCCCTAGATAAAATTCTTGTGGGTCTGGTCCTTACATACTCAATCTAGTGATCCGATGGATCATCGTCGTATCTACGGTGATGCATCTATCCAGCCACAAATAACCTCCATGGAAACATGAAAGTAGGATTTTAACACACGTGTTAACCTCCTGATGCCTTCTGAAGTGGGGTATTTTCATTACATTAATGATGGTGGACCTCGCGATGTCCATGGTCCACGGCCGGGGGATTAGATTTGGCTTCTTCCCCTTTGTATTGATCAAATACTTATGTGGTGAGATAATTCCATGGTTCTTGCGGTCTCCCAAGTTGAAGTCAATGATCTTCAGCATCATAATCTGTCCTAACTATGGTCCATCTGAACGTATCCCCTTCGGGAGGTATGCAATGATCAACATGTAGTTGAAGTCCATCAGGACACTGTCACGACTAAATGCGCTAGCCGGAGGTGGGATATAGTCGAGAAGGATAGATGGCATGAGCTTTCCATTCGCCAAGTCATCACGATACTTGGTTCATTTCTCTGTCGCATCTCAGGATGGTCTAGATCCATGAGCAATCGACGGGGATGCTTTCAGTCCTCTCATCAACGAGGCTTGGACTCCTGTGGACATGACCTTCTCAACCATGAGGTCTATGAGGATCTCTTCAACGAATTTCTATACTACGCTGAAGTCACCCAACATGCACACTCGAGATCAGGTCAGTGATCAAATAGTCAATGTAACAGAACATATGGTGAGGTATCAATAGGTACAGTGGGAAAGCAACTAGTTCTTTGTGGGTTCAAATAATCACTATGTGCAAAAGTGTTCTCATTGCAACACTCGACGGGATAAGTAGCTAACATCGTAACGAATTCCTCCAATGGGTAGGAATGCCTCAATTAATGCAATTCCATCTGTTATGGTGCGGCCCCAATGGTCTAATGGTGACCTTTCTAGCCATAACTGTGTTTCTAGCCATTTTGGAGAGTCGGTCTAGCGGTCAGGATGCCTCCAATGGTCATATTTCTTTGTTGTGGTGAAGTGCCAATCTTCATTGTTCTGCTATACTGGCGAATTCCAAGTTCTGTAAACCTTCCTTCTGCGAAGTCCTCTCTGGAACTTCCTGAATTTTTTCTAACCTTGCTTTCTTCTTACTAATCTCTCTAGATTTCTTCCCTATGATTTGAGTCACTGGGTTCCACTTTCCATTTTTATTCTTATCTGCTCTGAGTAGAGAAACTTCACATTGTTTCAGGTCGTTCAAGGGTAATGCTTCTTCTCTTTCTGGAGTAGGTGCTCTATTCTCTTCTATGGTCAGGTGTTTCAAGTCTTCCTATGTTCCTTCAATTTTGACATCCAGAGATTTGGTCCTTAGTAGCTTTGACTTGTCCTCTTGTTCTTCTAGTAGGTGTGTTATTCTCCTAACCATGAAATCTCTTAGTTCTTTCTTTTTCTATTCTAGATCTTTCGCTTCTTGTTTCCTTCGTATCAGATCTTTCTCAATCCAAATTTTTCCTAGAAAAATAACAAATGGGGTGCTTTTCTCAACAAACGTAATGGCCTCAAATTATTCCTTTGTTGGAGTGCCATGAGTACTCATAGGTATCTGAGTAAGTATTCCAAATAGGGTTATCAATTTTCCTTTAAACAATCATATTCCTCCCAATGAAGGAATCATATCAGGCTTTCCCAAAATTTCCCAACTTCTTTCTGTCATGATATTCACTTGTGTTTCCTCATCCAAAACACAATCTATGTCGAAGTTACCTATTCTTGTTTCTATACAGTCTTTCTCTTTTACGATCTTTGATAAGTTAACATCTCTGTGATCATTCATGGTTTCATTCATCTGTAATAATACAGTCTTTGATTCTTTATGGGGTTCTATCATATCCTTAGTTTCTTGGCCTATCTCATTGTTTTCTTGTCTCATATTCATCTTTTCAACTTTAGTAATCATTTTAGGGAATTCCAAAACTTCATGGTCCATAGATTTGAAGCAAAGACAACTAGGACCTCTACCAGAGCATTCCTTAGAAAGATGTCCCGATCTTCTGCAACTGTAAGAAAGAGTTAATCCTCTCTTTCTTTTAAATGATCCCCAACCTTTCCTGTACTACGCACTGGGATCATAGCAACTAACCTGCAAACAAATCTTTCTAGGATCCTGCATCCATTTGTTAGTCCAAATATTCTTTCTATGCATAGGAATAACATATCTTTCATTACTTTTATCAGATCTACTCATATCAAATGTTCTTTCTTCTAGCTGTGCCCTAGTTTTCATACTAGGACAAAATTTATCAAACATACCTAGATCCATTCTTTTGAAAAAAAAAAATTCACTTATCTTACCTTTCTCAGAGAACATAGCTTTAATATCTTACCTCTTTTCTTCGGATCAAACTTTCCTTCTTAGCACATAGCTTCGCAAGTCAAGTAGAATAATGCGCACTACAATAGTAGATGTACGCACAAATATTTCTCTTTTCACATAACCATTTGTTCGCACAGGGGCAGACCCAGGGTTCAACACTTCAACAACGCACCAAAAAAACCCTAACTACCGGCCCTTTCGGTAACACCTGCGAAGAAAATGAAGTCTCACCTGAGGTAGAGGGAGGGGTCGTTGTAGGACTCAAGTGTCTACAACCTAGCTGGGACACAGATCTATGATCACAGTACTTAATAGAGAACTTATAAATTACTATTCATCAGTATTTAACCTTTATTCACACCGCATGTCCAAACCCTATTTAAAGAACAACGTAGTATCCCACAAGATCTAACACACCCAAGAACTTGGAATATAGAAATAGATCAGATCTAGCATTCATTCACATCCCTAAGCACTAGGCTACTATATCAGATACATCTAATAAATAGATCACAACACTAAGAATAAATCAAATAATAATCATAATAAAAAAGCAACCACAACACATGATATAAGTGGTTCACCCTAGTGTGGGGCTGTGTCCACCAACTCTTCTTCTTCTTGATTGTCTTATTTCAATCTCTTACATGCATAGAGATTCAGAACTTACTTCGCATAGGATAGGGGATCTGCGTGCACCTCACCAGATCCTCCTTCCCCGAGCTAGGTTCAAGCACAAAGGTTTTCTTACAATTACTTGCACTCAACCCTGCGAGTTCTCAACACACAATATGCACAGAGATATCTCGATCACATAGATCCGACTACTTACATCACTTTCACTTAGCACAACATTATCCTTAGCTTACAATTGAATCTTCTTACATCACCTAGCTTTCTATTTATACTTTACAAAAGGGGCCTAAGCATGGAAAAAACCCATGGGCCGACATCCGATACCCATTACATGAACCCTAAAACCCAAAAACGCCCTAAAAAGGGGCTGAGATCTCGTGATCTTTACTTTTCCTTGAACTCCGCCTTCGACCAACCTGTCGAAGTCCCAAAAATGGTCAAACAATGACCAAGGTTCTTCAAAACTTGTTCAAGGGCCAACAGTACCAAATTCTCAGGAATTGAAAATTTTGATATTGAGAGAAATGCATAATGCCCCTTATGTTGGGCACCCATGTTATCAAAAAACTATAGCAGCTGTCAAGAGCCAATATTATTGGCCAGGCATGAACAAAGAAGTTGTTGATTTTATTGCCAAATGTTTGGAATGTCAAAAGGTAAAGGCTGAGTGGGCCATCTAAAATGAGAAGTTGTAATAATGGATTTCATCACCCATTGACATTCCAAACATTTGGCAATAAAATCAACAACTTCTTTCTTCATTGGCAATAAAATCAACAATTACCTATTTCTTAGTGGAAATGGGAAGTTGTAACAATGGATTTCATCACCAAACTTCCTAGAACAAATAAGCAACATGATTCTATCATGGTAGTGGTGGATAAGATTACTAAAGCTACCCATTTTATTCTAGTTAAGATCACTCACAAGGAAGCCAACATTGTTGGTGTATATATGAGAAAAATTGTTAGATTATATGGCATACCCAAGACAATTGTGTCTGATAGAGATCTAAAATTTACCTCAAAATTTTGGAAAGGATTATTTAATGGATTTGGAAGAAATTTGAATTTTAGTACAACTTATCATCTAGAATCAAATGGACAAACAAAGAGGGTGAATCAAGTGATTGAATATATGTTGAGGATGCATGTGATGGATAAACCATCAAAATGGGAAGACTACCTACACTTGATAGAGTTTGAGTATAAAAATGGGTACCAAACATCTCTAAAGATGAGCCCATTTGAGACAATTTATAGCAGAAAGTGCAACACACCGGTAAGCTGGGATAACCCAACAAATAGAGCAGTGGTTAGGCTAGATTTACTCAAGAAAATGGAGGAGAAAATGAGAAAAATAAAACAAAATTTAAAGGCTGCCCAAGATAGGAAGAAACGATATGTTGATAAGGGAAGAATTCACGGGGAATTTAAAGTGGGAGACCATGTATTCTTGAAAGTGAAATCCAACAGAAGTTCCCTGATGTTGGGAAATTGTTCGAAGTTGGGAGCTCGCTATTGTGGGCCATTTGAAATCCTAGAGATGATTGGTCCAGTGGATTATATGATTACATTTCCTACATCTATGTCAACTCATAATGTATTCCATGTATCTTTGCTAAAGAAATATATACCTGATTCTAATCATGTTATTGATTGGAATGTGATTCAGGTGGAGCAAGAAGGCGCTTTCCAAGTGCATCTGGTACACATTCTGGAATGGAAAATCAAATAGCTCTGGAATCGATCCATAGGGATTGGAAAGGTCCAATGGACCTGGTAAGGTCCTGAGGACGCTACTTGGGAGCATGAGGATGCAATGTGGGAAAAATACCCGCATTGTTTTGAGGATTTTTGAAATTGTGTTGTATATGTGTATATAATGCACCGATGACAATGCAAAAATAAGGGGAGGGGGTTGTAATATCCCTAGGCCAAACCCAATTGTAAATGTAAATACAAATGTACTTAATCTGGTGAGTTGTTTGACATCATTTTTTGTATGCACCTTCCATGGCATAGTGCGCGCATGTACTGCTCAACAAAATGATGAAGTGTGCACATTCATGGATACCGCGTGAAACAACTTAAGGGCACATGATTTTGAGGCCAAGGTGCCTTTCTATATATGATGTGTTTTATAGGCTGGCGAGCCAGTTATTATAAGCTAGGATGATTATGCTTTGAACTAGGCCAGAGAGCCTAGATGTTAAAGGCTAGTGAGCTTATTTTTTTATATGTCTCATCATTAATATAAAATACATCGTTGCATGCAGATTGACCACGATAAAAGAGTAAGGGGAAATAAACTCCACTAGTTAGGGAAAGCGGGGGCTAAAAGTTAAGGAAAAGGGGCTACAATAGGGAGCTTAAGCCAAAAATGAATATTACATTAATATTTCTTAAAGTATAAAGTATGGATAATTATTTTATCCTAAGTTCTTAAGATGGGGACAAGTGGGCCAAAGTAGCTCCCAACATGACAAGTGTCAAGTTGGGAACATGCATACATATTGTTGGGACTTAATTCATTTTCCATCTTTCCTTGCATCATTCATTCAATCACTCCATCATCATTCACACACTCATGGAGCTATCCTACATACCTTCATGTCACTGTACCTGAACTTGTATCCATAGCCATACCTGTTTGTGTAGCTAGTTAGCTTGGGAGTTGGACTGAAGAAGCGGGTTGTCAGGCTTGTGGGATATTGAAGAGGTGGATTGTCAGGCCTGTGAGAAATGTCTTTGGGTGAGAGAATTTATGGGAATTGATTCTTTAAGGTGATAAGCTGCAACTACAGGGCTCTAAGACTTCATGTCCAATCTGTTGTTGAAGCCAAGAAAGGAAGTCGGGCAGCCGAAGGACTGTTGAGCAGAGAAGGGGAAGACTTCTTGGGGTGGGACATGCATGTGAGGAATGAGGGACTGTAGGTTGCTAGTTTGAGTAGGTACCTATGATGGAGTATTTCCTGTTGTCCATGATCCATTAGCCTGGTTAGTAACCCCTTTACCTGGGTGGCATTTAGTCCCAGCTCAGGGGTGACCCACTGCTGAGAGTGATGAGCAGTGCGGTTTAAGGCTGGCAGGTTCGTCGAAGTTCTGCACACAGTTGGTGATATTCTTACCAAGATAAGTGTCAATTTTGTAATAAATTTACATGTTGCATTATTATTTACGTGCTTATTTTTATGGGTTTATCCTATGTGTGGTTATAACTGTCTATATATTTATGGGTATTTCCTGTATATCCTGCATGTATACGTTTACCGTTATTTCAGTATGAATCCATGCACTTACAAAAAAATCTGTATGTTTATGTTTTATATATAAAGTTATGCAAGAGCTCTCCGTGTATATATTTTAATTGCATGCAGTTCAAAAAATTTATGTGGCATAGCTTAGTTGGATGTTGGGTATGTTACAACATGGTATCAGAGAATGAAAGAGTTTTCTGGAGTAGCATGCCCTGGCCTGGGTGGCCAAGGATGTTAAATTATTAGTGTGAGTTTATAAATTAATTATTTAGAAGTAACTAGAACCATTGTTGAAATTAAGAATCATGTGAAGAACAAGGCACACTTGAGTCACAATAATGCTTATGGAAAGAAACCCTTTAACTTATTAAATTAATTATAACTAGAATCTGCACTTTGGAAATGATCGATTAAGGCACAGGTTTCCCAACCTTGGAAATGATAGATTCTTATGATATTTGCTTATTGTGTTGCGCCTCGAGTTGAACGTTCTAGAATAGCATAGAATGATGCATTTGTTAACTTATTGTCTTTGTTCTTTCTTGGGTAGATGTAGTGTTATTCGTTTACATGTTATTTTGACAATATGTTTTACGTGTGATTACATGCCTCATTATTAGAATCTAGTTATGGTGTTTAGGATAGAAGTTGGTTATGGTATTTAGACACCTCCTTGTTCCTCCGAACAGTTGCCAGTCGACCTTAAGTGGTCAAAATAAATCGGATGAATCGTGGACTTGAGAATTTCTTATGTGTCTTGGAGGTCCTAATCATGCAGGAAAGGTTGGGCAGTTGGTTTCCTTACATTATCACTTGAGATATGTTGATTAAATATTAGCGATGTTTCTTCAGTTGATCGTGATGTGTTGATTGTGTGTTGTTATTTATTATAATGATGTGTCAATTATGAGTCATTATTAATTATGAAATGTGTTGATTATGTGTCACTATTAATTAGGACGATGCTTCGATGGTGATGCTATTCATTATGTGGTGTCGTTTTAATTTCCTAACACAAAAATATATATATATTTACCTCTTTTGTAACCACTAATTGTTGTCGCAACGGAGGGGCATGTTGGAAGGAATGCCAGTTGGGGAAGATCATCTCAAAGTCCATCTTCGCCGTATGTCATTAGAGAATTTTTATCTGAGTTGAATGTAATAATTTTGGATTTCATATATATGTAGTTTTATTGCCAAAGTTGTATTAAACTTGATGTTAAATTTTGTGAGTTAATGGATGGTTGTGGAATATGGAAAGGATATTTAACAATGTTACCAGCTAAATTCTAACCGAATGTATGGAAAATGTTAATTGTTGTTCTTTCTTTACAATCCATAGAATTTGTTGATTTCCTTGCCACGTTGTAACCAAAACACTCATACTCTCTGAATGTTGCCTCGATCTGCTCTTTAATCTCTTGCATGATGATAGAAACCAACAATCAACTTCAACGAGATAAAAGTCCTTCAAATATATTTTTACTCTGTAATTCCTTGATTTTTATGGGGGGTTGAGTTTGTGATAGCCATCCTAGATCATATTCGATGTATCTTTGTGCAGAATAAGTACTTAATTGATGAGTGGCCTTCAAAATTTGCTAAAATGATTGCAAGGATACATACACCTACAAAGGCAATTTTTTCTTAATGGCTGCCAGCGAATTCGCATATCAGAGATTTTATTCTTTTACAATTTTATGGGAGCCCTTAATGAAACATGTCTTAAGTTGTGTGTTGAATAGATTTAGTTGTATAAAACAATTTGGACACGCACAAGGGAACTCTCCACTTTTGTGGTTAATCTGCCCAATATAAAATTTACTCCAATACCAATGTCTTCCTATGGATCATTCGCACGGTCCGCAAGGTCTGCATTTGATTCAAGTGGAAGGAGCACATTCAAAAATTTAGGTGGTCGCACCCAATCATCATCCACCGCAGGACCTCCATTTTTATCTCAGAGGAATTCGTTGAGAAATAACATTGGAAAATTTCATAGGCATTATGTACAGTCAATTATTCCATTACACGATGTTATCGCATCTTCCAAACTCATCTCACACCTTGGCGTTAATTGCAGTAGTCACAATGCACTCCCTCTTAGTAATTCCATCCCCATCTAAACTTGTCCTTTAAGGTTGAGTGGGAATTTTTTATAACAAAAATTCAGTGACCCGAAYTGATGTGGGAATACGATTTGCTGGATAGTTTATGTTTTCCATGGTGAGAAATTCGAATGCTGTGTGATTTATTGATTATCAATTTCATTACAAAAGTTTAATGAAATTACTTCTAGGTAAGATTTAATTGGACCATTAATATTYACTCTTTCCGATATCGAAATAGTAACAAAAATGAAAGCATCCACATATATGAAAGAAACACAAGAAAAAGTATGCAAGCACAAGATGTGATTGATGAACTGCACACATCTGTCACTCTATATTGTTTATGTATAAATTTACCACATAGGGTTCGTTCATAAATTATATAATTAGTGTGAGTTTGTAAATTAATTATTTAGAAGGAACTAGACGCATTGTTGAAATTAAGAATCATGTGAAGGACAATGAACGGTTGAGTTAAAATAATGTTTATGGCGAGCAACCCTTTAACTTATTAAATTAATTATAATTAGAATATTCACTTAAGAAATGATCGATCAAGGCACAAATTGCCCAACCTTGGAAATGATATATGCTTATGATATGTGTTAATTGTGTTGTGCCTCTAGTTGAAGGTTCTAGAATAGCATAGAATGATGCAATTGTTAGCTTATTGTCTTTGTTCTTTCTTACATAGATGCAATGTTATTCGTTTACATGTTATTTTGACAAGATTATTTACATGTAATTACATGCCTTACGATTAAAATCTAGTCATGATGTTTAGGATAGAAGTTGATTGTGGGATTTAGACAACTCCTTGTTCCTCAGAACAATTGGCAGTCCAGAGACCTTAAGTGGTCAAAATCAATCAAATGAATCCTTGACTTGAGCGTTGCTTATGTGTCTTGGAGGTCCTAACCATACAGGATAGGTTGGGTGAGTAGTTTCCCTTAATTATCACTTGAGATATGTTGATTGAATATTAACAATTTTTCTTCCATTGATCGTGATGTGTTGACAACGTGTCATTATTAATTAGGATGATGTGTCTATGGTGATGCTATTCATTATGTGGTGACATTTTAATTTCATAATGCAAAAAAATTATATATATTTACCTCTTTTGTAACCACTAATTTTTGTCGTAACAGAGGTGCCGTTACATATGGTATCAAAGTGGGTTCAACCCTATGACTTGGATCATTACGCCTTCCACTATATTAAGCACTTGATTAATAAATTATCACTAATTAAAATTAAAATTTATCCATGCAGGTAATCATGGTTAGAGGACACTATGGAGGTAGACAACGTGGTGCTAGGGGAAGAGGTGCAATGCCTCAAGTAGCATCCACTCCAGAGGGGTGTAACCCCCAAGGAGAAGAACAAATCATTTGGAAGGACCATATTGCAGTGGGAGATGTGGTTGGTTTGATGAGGTCCTTTCAGAGAATGTCAGAGGCATTGATTAACTAACTAGATAGAGATGAGGCCAGAGCGTCTGTACCTAATGAGGGTTCATAGCGCACTCTAGATGATAGTGGTAGCATTCACAAAGAACTTGAGAAGGTGAAGTTTCCCCAGTTCATGGGTGCCACAAACGACTTAGTTGTCAAGGCATCGTTGGAGAACATGGCGATGTGTTTTTCACTTTGTGACTACACCTCCAACATGAAAGTTTGCATGATGATATTTCAACTGAAGGAGAGTGCTCTTCAATGGTGAAAGAGAATATTAACTCAACTAAACATGGTCGTTGAAGATGTGTCATGGGAGTTGTTCGAGGATTTGTTCCAAGAGAGTTATTTGTTATAGGAATTCATCAAGCACCAACTCAATGAGTTCAATGCCTTACGACAAGATTGTCATATGGTGTTAGAGTATGAGGCCAGATTTATGGAGCTACTTTGGTATGACCAACATCTGAACACAAAGAACTTAAAGGTCAACAAGTTTGTGTTCGGCCTTAAATTCAACATTCATGCGAAGGTGAGGATCCTATTTCCTTAGACGTTGCACAATGCAGTCCAGAAGGCCCTCATATATGAGGAAGAGATGACTAGCGGGAGTCAAGGAAAGACTCCTGCAAGATCGATCAGACAGGAGACATCAGGAGCGTAGTAGCATTAGACACCAGTCAGGTAGACATCAAGGTATCGAGATGCATCTAAGGGAACCATGTTCATGACACCACAACGACCGACTAATCAGCAGAGGACCACTGTATCAACAACAATGTCTCCCGCAACAACAACAGTTGAGGCCTATTCAACAGAATAGACTAGGATCTAAAGCTGGTAGGCCAAGAACCTCTACTTCGAGGACTAGGATTATTGGACATAAGACACGATGTTGGACATGTGGAGAGCCACATTACCAATGAGACCATCCTATTGAGAAGGCCAAGGTAGTCGGAGCAACAGGACCCATTACAATGGGATATTTGGGCAAGGGCCACGAGATTCATACAACAGTGAATATCTGCCAGGTCGAGCACCAATACATTGTGTTCGGGACATCAAGTATTATCGATGATAAAAATTTTAGTATTTTGATAGATCCAGGTTCTACAAAGAAATTTATTTCTAGTGCAGTGCTAAAAAGAATTAAGGTAAAGGAAGTCGAGCAGGACAAGTTTAGATATGTAGAATTGGCTTTGGGTGGCAAACAAAAGGTTGGAGGAAGTGTTATGGACTGTAGCATTACCTTGGGATATTTTGTAACCAAGGCCAACCTGTATGTCAATTTATTAGGATATTATGACATAGTGATCGGTATGGACTGGTTGGAATCGCATAATGCAATACTCAACTATAATACGAAACAATTTAGTTTGACAGATGATGTGGGACAGAGAAGAGTGTTGGTAGGAAGAAACCAGGGAGTGTGTTCTTGAGGTTCATTTCTTCCCTACATCTATACAA
The DNA here is from genome assembly GCA_009831015.1 of Picea engelmannii. Taxonomy (NCBI): domain Eukaryota; kingdom Viridiplantae; phylum Streptophyta; class Pinopsida; order Pinales; family Pinaceae; genus Picea; species Picea engelmannii. The sequence continues at coordinate 1,186,747 of ML782390.1, read as the reverse complement.
GATCATGTGAAAAGTATGTAAGTTATATGTAATATTAGTGCTAAAATAAAAGGTCGAGGCCGAAGGACTATAAAACCTTCGAGTAGTACAAGAGTTTGCAGACATGTTTCTAGAAGAGTTACCTAGTTTGTCACCCAAAAGAGAGTTGGAGTTTACAATTGACTTGAAACCTAGAAATAAACTGATAGAAAGAATGCCTTATCGGAATTGAACGCCCAAGTTATAGGAGTTGAAAATGCAATTGAAGGATATTTTGGACTTGGGAATTGTACATCTAGGTGTGTCACCTTGGGGTGCACTTGTTATTTTCATAAGAAATAAGGATGGATCCTGGAGACTTTGTATTGAATATCATCAATTGAACAAAGCGATGATCAAGAACCAATATTCGTTTCCAATAATAGATGATTTGTTTGATCAAATGAAAGGAGCGACGATGTTTTCAAAGATTATTTTGAGATCGGGATATCACCAGTTAAAAATTGACGAGGAATATATTCGTAAAACCACATTTAAGATGAGTTTCAAACACTATGAGTTTATAGTTCTATCGTTCGGACTGACAAACGCCCCAGGGGTATTCATGAGTTTGATGAATGGGGTGTTCAACGAATAATTGGAAAAGTTTGTTAAAGTATTCATGGATGACATATTGATATATTCTCAGATGACATAAGAACATGATGAACATTTAAGCTCGGTGCTACAATGTTTACAAGAAAACAAATTATATGGGAAACTATCGAAATGTTATTTTTATCAATCAAAGGTTCATTTCTTGGGGCACATTATATCTGGTGAAGGTATGGTTGTGGATCCAGTGAAGGTAGAGGCTATTATGGCGTGGTCTGCACCGAAAAATGTATGAGAAGTACACAGATTTATGGGTTTAGCATGATATTTCTGATGGTTCATTGAAGGTTTTTCAAAGATAGAAAATTCGATCACAAAATTGCAGAAGAAAAAAAAGAATTTTATATGGAGTGAGAAATGCGTGGAAGCATTTCAATGGCTCAATGAGTTGTTGATGAAAACATCGATAATTAGAGTCCTTGACATGGACAAGGAATTCTTGGTGTGCACGGATGCATCCAAGGAAGGTTTAGGTGGAATATTGATGCAATGCGATCGTGTGATCATTTGCATCTGAAGGAAATTATGAAATAATGAGGAGAACTACACAATGCATGATTTGGAGTTATTGGCAATTGTATATTCCTTAAGAGTATGGAGACACTATCTGATTGGAGGAAAATTTGAGTTAAAGACCGATCATTGTGGGTTTTGTCGGCACAGGGGAAGATCCAGGGTTCAATGCTTAAAACAATGCACCAGCAAAACCCTAACTACCGGCCCCTTCAACAACACCTGTGAAGTAGATGAAGTCTCACCCGAGGTAGAGGCAGAGGTGGTTGTACGACTCAGATGTCTACAACCTTATCTGGGACACAAATCTATGATTGTAACACCTTAACAAAGGACTTAGCATTTATAGTTCATTAATACTTAGTCTTAGTTTACAACGTAGTTAAACCCTAATAATAGATCAGTGCAGTATTCACACATATGCAATAGATTCAAGCACTAAGCATACCAACATAGATAAGATCTAGCATTCATTCACATTATTCATCACTAATCTACCATATTACATTCTTCTAAGCATATATTAGTGCACTAAGAATTTAACCACATAAACAAGAGAACAACCATAAAGCACAAAGAAACCATAACACGGGATATGCGTGGTTCACCCCCACCCTGGGGCTATGTCCACCACATCTTCTTCTTTATTTCTTTCTGTCAATATTTTACATGCACATAGCCATGATATCTTACTCCGCAGAGGATATGAGATATGCGCGCACTCTGCTAGATCCTCCTTCCCTGAGTTACAACACAAATCCTCTTCGCATTCTATTACAATCACTTGTACTTAGCCTTGCAAATCTCACATAGTATGCGCAAATCATTTACAATCATTTCTTACACTTATCATATCACAAAAAAAATCCTCTTCGACCCTCTCTTACATCACCTAAACTTCCATTTATACATTACAAAGAGGGCCTAAACATGGGTAAACCCATTGGCCGACATCCCCATACCCATTACATAATCCAAAAACACCAAAATACCTAAAAAGGTGTCGATATCCCACGATCTCTACTTCGACTTGTGCTCCGCCTTCGAGAACCTATGGCCAAGGATCCTCAAAACTTGGTCAAGGGCCAACAGGCCCCAAACACTCACCTTTGACTCATCCCAAGTCACTCTGGTATGGGTATCTCTACTTCAAAAGCCTCGATCTTGGCTTGAGCTGCTTCGACCTGTTGCTACACCATGGCCTCCTACTCAGAGAACTCTTGGATAATTACTTCGTTGATAGGTCCCTGTAAGCGTTGTTCAACTGCAGTGACAACTTTCTTCAGTTCTTCTCCTCGACCTTCAATATCTGTGAATAGTTGGCAAGCCTCATCCTATGCTGGTTGGAACCTCTGAGTCACTTCCATGAGTTTTCTATGAATGGTGTGGACCTACTACTGAGCAGTGCGTTGTTCTTGGGATTGCTTCATCCTCTCAATGGATGACAAGGGCTTCAACTGCGCCTGTATTGTTTCTTCTTGTTTCTTTCCCTACTAGAGTTGTGACTCTAGTGCCTTCAGTTCAGGATCCTCAGTGAGTCACTCATAAGTCTATTCGTTGTGATCACTTAGTTGTTTACATTCCATGGTGAGGGCCTTGATTGAATCAACTGCACTTTGAGTACTTTCTTCTCTTTGATCCCGTACATCCCGCGGAGTGTTGGGGATTGTTCATATCTCTAAGTCTATTATTATTTGTTGAAACTGTTTCATAGCTTCCACGAGTTGAACTACTTGATGCTCCACTCCCTCTTCTGCCTTTGGCTTTAAGTCCATCATAGAGCAAAGTTCTTTGTCGACTACTTCTTTGACTCCAAGCTTCTCTGTGAGAAACTGCTCTTTTTCTTGCTTGACCTTCACCCTCTCTTCTTCAAACTTGGGTTGAAGGTCATCCTTATCCTTTTGTGTGACCCATCATTGCTATACCATTTCTTCTTGGGCTTGTTTCAGGGATGTTGTGGCTTGGTCTTTCTCATCTTGTTCTCGACGAAGGTGAGCTTTGGTCACATCAGCTAGTCTACAGAGTTGGGCAGGCTCATCTCCCAAATCTGGTTCTTTTGATGGCAGGGGCGCAGTGGATACTGCGTGGCTAGATTGAAGGGCCTGTTGTACCACTCTGAGTTCAATCTTGATCTTTTCGTACATCTCCTCCTTCTTGGATTCATGTTTCTGGAATATGTCCTGTGAGGCATCTGCTATAGCTACGATGATGAATTTGAAGTCATCTACAATGAGCATAGTCTTCATATTAATCAAGGTGTTCATGGATTTCTTTTGGGAAGTGGGTTTCATGGGGCAAAACTTCATTATATTCAAGCGATCAACCTCATCAACATGATCTCTAAGCGTTGTTACTTCACCCAGTTGATCTGTACTCCTTCTACACATTTCCCAATGATCATTTGGCAGGCCAGGCACACTGTGCCATTATGGATGGAAGCTACCTTTTAGCCTCACGCTCCCTTTTCTACATCGCCATATGTGTCTTTGATCTTCTATGCCAATGCGCAATCTGTCACCTTCCCTGGGTAGAAGTCCTGCGGGTCGAGTCTCTGCATGCTCAATCTGATGATCCTATGGATTAGCATTGGATTGACTGTGATGCATCAGTCTAGCCATAGGTAGCTTCCATGGTAACATGAGAGAAGGATCTTAACACACATGTTAACCTCCTAGTGCCTTCCAAAGTGTGGAATCTTCATTACATTCAAGAGGGTGGACTGTGCAAGGTTCATAGTCCATGGTTGGGGGATTATTTTTGAGTTCTTCTCCTTCGTCCTGGTCAAAGTCCCTTGGGATGCTTTCACAGCTCACCACATCATCTAGAGGCAGGATGTAGTCGGGTAAGATGGTCAAGATTAGCTTCACATTTTCCAAGTCATATGAGTTCTTGGTTATTTTCTCTACTGTAGGTCGGGATGGTCTAGATCCGTAAGCAGTTGACAGAGAGGCTTGCGCTCCTCTCATTGCAGAATCTTGAATACCTGCAGATATCACTTTCTTATCCATGAGGTCGATCATAAATTCTTCGACGATTTTCTCTACGGCTCTAAGCTCATCCTACATGCATGCTTAGATCGGATAACTCAGATGGATGAATGAGTGCTCAAAGAAATAGAACTGGTGTCGATCTTACTAAACACAGTATGGTAGCAATGAGTTGGCTAGGATACAATTCACAAAAGTGTTTTTGGTGCAACAGTCGATGCAATAAGTAGACAATAGTGTAACAGGTCTCTCCAATGGATGAGAGGCATATATCAATGTGGTTTTGTCCATTGCAGCATGGTCCCAACAGTCTGATGGCGATATTTCAGGCCATAACTATTCTTCTAACCATTCGAGGCATCAATATAATGGTTATAATGCTTTCAACAACTATATTGATTCCCCATGTTGCACTGTTATGATATCTCAACGAAGTTCCAACTTTGAAAACCTTCCTTCTGCGAAGTCCCCAAGAACCTTCTGCAACCTTTCTATCTTTCCTCTCTTTTTACTGAGCTTCTTAGCCTTCTTCCCTATAGTCTTAGTCTCAGTTATCCTCTTTCCATTTTGATTCATATCTCCTTTTGTCATAGTAACTTCACACTGTTGATATTCTTTCATAGGGTCAGAGAGTAATACGTCTTCTCTATTTGGGGTAGGTGTTCTACTCACCTGTGAGTCTTCTTGTGTTCTTTCAACTGTGAAATCCAAGTTTCTAGTTCTAAATAGTTTCGATCTGTTCTCTTGTTCATTAATCAAGTGTGTTATACTCCTAGTTGTTGGAGCCGCAATTGTTTTTTTTTAGCATGTCACAACTTTCATTTGATGCTTGAAACCTAGAGATGGTGTCCTTTTTTCCCTCTGAGATATTGAGAACTCTGAAACTTTGTCACACTAGCAGCGACGATTTTTATACTCTCGAAACAAGTCCTACTTTTTGTAAGAATGTTCCCTCTTTTTTTTCTTCTTCGGGACCTCGCAGGTCGGATACTATAACTCATGAATTCACATGTCCCGAGTCACAAAACGGCAAAGTCATTTTAAATTTTCATTCAAGACAGTAGCAAGGGTAAAAAGTTTTAACTCATGATTAGACGTCATCGGGGTTTCACGCCTCGACGTTCACCAAACCCTAATTTTTATTTTTACAGCCCCGAGAGTCGAGAACACGAGGTCCTTTTTGGATAACCCATGTCAAGGATTAAAGGAAAAAAAGCTAACCGTGGTTAAAGTTGTTCTCGGCATTTCGCCACTTGGCACTATATTTTTCAAAAGTTACGGCATCTAAACCCTGACTCACGAAGTCACGATGTAATTATAACATGATTAATTAATCACTTAATACAATATTATCTTCCCCTTAAATAAGGCTTGTTATCGCGATCTTGCGGTTTCGCAACTCGACATACAAATCTCCCAGAAACTTATCGTCGAAGTTTCAAGTTGCGATATGGAGAATAAAACGATTATAAAATTAATCAAGGCCCAAATCATGATTACCTTTAATTAAACCAAATCGGTCCTCGCAGTCTCGGGAGTTGGAGACTCAAATTTTTAAAAGAAGATCCATGATATAACAAATAGCGAGAAATGGATTAACATTGGCGAGATTGGATTAATTAAGCTAAAGCAAGATATATCCCATGTTTCGATGCTTGCACATTTCTCGAGGAAGCCTTTTCTCTCCATATTCCAACTGACTATTAAACTGCCAAAACTTTATGACATTAATGAGGAAATAGGGTAAATCTATGAATATAAGATCGGATTTTTGCAGCATAAATTTATTTCTAATTATGATTTGACAGGTTTGTTTTGAAAGATACTGAGTTTTCAAATATATGTAAGAGTTTCATTTCATTATAATGAACGTATTTTCATAGCGCACAGAGCTCATCACTTCTGAGTAAACTGACTTATGTATGTATACGCAGTTCTACCGCAGAAGAACTAAAACACAAGCTGCAGCCATGGCTCCGCAAAAAGAAACTAAGGAAAATGTCGAGGTTTCGGGACAAGGTTTAGATAATGTCTCCGATACTTCACCCCAGATTATCGACTCGATCCCTAACTGGTCATATGTTTCAGACATGCTGCAATCAGAATTGGTGGATTATTCAGATGTCTCCGATGGCAACGAAAGAGACGATATCACCACCAAATACAAAATAGTAGTCCAATCCGAAATGCACAGGGTAGCAGCCAGGCCGCGGTTGCTTCCATACTACGACATGATCTGATGGGTGCTTGATCACGTAGACGTACCGACTAGGACTATCATGAACGGGCAACAAGCGTACCGACTAGGACTATCATGAACGGGCAACAAGTCACTGTCGGGACTTTTAGGCCTGAGCATATGCAAACTATGTATAAGCTACTGGTGACGTCTGACTTCACATATGGCTCCGAGTTCTTGGAAGAATTCAAGGAGAAGGAATGCGTGCAGTACGATAAGACCATGTCCAGTTTGATAAAGGACTGGGTTTCAAACACTGTAAAGTTCAGAGCTGATTCCAACAACATTTATTCAATCACTTCGTTAGAACCACATTATAGATATGTTGCCATGATGACTTGCCGGTTATATGGTAGAGAAGACAAAAAACATTTTTTCCTTGGATGGGTGCCTCTTATCTTTCGGGTTGTAGAAGGTTGTTCTTTTGATTGGGCGAAGATGATTTCATATAGTTTGGCCAATCGGGTCACAGAGTATCGAGAGCATAAGGAAAGTGGGAGGTCGTCCTCATTCTTCATGTCCACATATATTATGGACATAATTTGTTCCATGACACCTTTCCCTTTAATGAGCTGGGGTTGGACTCTGGCTGAAGACAAACCCATACATGTATATCAGAAAAACTATGGGAAAACAAAGCATAAAATTTCTCTTATGAAATTTTTAACTGGGTGATGGTGCCCCTGCATGTCTCCATTTTTGGTCACCCTCCACCCCATATCTCGGACATCATAGCGAAAAATCTGTGCAGCATAGCAGACTGGTACGTAGAGGAAGAATTTTCATACCTTAGATTTTTCGGGGCCTCTATTCCCCTGCATGCGCTACCATTGTTCATTCCTGACAAGCTGGCTTATCGCAAGGTCGCTCGGTAGACGGTAATTGGCGGTGTAAGTAAAGAGCTCAAAGGGTATTCAAATAAGGTGTGGCCATCTTTTCCCATTCGTTTAAATTCTTATTCTTTATTAGATTTCGGGTATGCCAAAGCCAAGGCCACTTCCATGGAAGACCTTAATTTGGTCTCAATCAAATATAAGAAGCACGATCCACAGAGGGTCGTGAGCAATCATTTGGCTAATTGTGGGCTAAAAGGATTTGAACATGAGAATTCACCCTCGGATGACGTTTTCCGAGGAGCGAGGTCCTATGAGAAAATTCTAGCCCGGATTCAATCCTTGGCACTCGAGGATAGAGCCAAGGTATTGAAATTCCAGGAACACAGATGTAGTTGTCTCTCCGCTGTATTGCGAGGTGAACGTCCCGGTATTTCGGAGACGAAACATAAGGACGCTGAAGGTTCTAAAGATGTAACTCCTGACCTAGGAAAACACCCGGACGAGGAGTAACAAATGAAGAATCCAAAAGAAGAGGAAAAGACTCTGGACCCACCAAAGAAACAAAAGTTGGAGACAGAGATAAAGACCCTAGAACTGCCAAAGAAGCAGGACCCGATCGACACCCGAGGAAAATCGACGAAACAGATCGGAGAACCCATCACGTATGTCACTCCCTTGTAGTCGACACAGGGAAATATAGAAGAGGGATGGATATTCAATGAGGAGTTGTTTCAGGATAAATCCGTGAGTGCGGACACAAACCGATCTCCCTAGATCCATCTGGATCTAGAACAAAACAGGACAAAATAATACACTTTCCCTAGATCTAGACTATTGAATGAACTAAGAGGCAAGGGTCATGCACATACCTTATGAATTCTTCCTTGGGTATCTATTGTTCCAAGCTTCGCTCCAACGCTCTTGTGTCGTTTAGATCACAACAATACAAACCAATCGAAGTGAAGGCAAATCAATATATTCAATAGCTAATCTATACATATGATCAAAGAGTTATGTAATAAAGTGACATCATCTTTATGAGAAAGGGACATATTATTGTATTATATTGATTGAAAGTGAAACTTATAACCTGAGCCTTGATGTTGTAGATCTCCTTTCGATGGCTCCTAGCTCTGACACACACACTTGCTCATGCATGAAGAAAATCAACCACTTTTGATGACCTTGTTGGTGTCTCTAGCTGTTGTAGCATCAGTCCTTCATACAATCTTGCACTAATTCTCTAGTAAATCTCTTACTAGCTTGTTGCTTAACCCTTTCCATGAGAATTCCTCTCAATTTATAAGAGATAATGGATTAGTTACTTGGATAGGAAATGATCCCAAGATATCAGGAAAGCCAACACTTAGATAACCATTCGAATGCCAACTCACCCTTCTGGAAGATTCCCTTCTAGAAGGCTTGAGAAATTCATCTTTTTCTTCCTTTAGAAGATGTTCTCACCCTGATATTTAGGTACAGTGCGAACCCCTCACACCCCATCTTAATGCAACCTGCGAGAATCAGGCATTCTCGTAGGCAAATATATAACTAGCCTTCGAACCTCTTTTAAAAGTATTATTTTTGGAAGCAGACAAAGGTAACTTTTCTTAGGAAAGTGTTCTTAGTGAAGAGCTTGATTTTCCATCATCATAACATCATTACGATGACAAAAATTGTGGATAACAGAATGCCCACCAAATTCTGAGAGTGGAACCAGTGACAGTTGATAGACTTTGTAAGATGCATGTGTGTGTCAAGAACCAAGAGCACATCTAATCGGAAACCTGCAAACATCCAAGCATCGATAAAATATCATGTATACCAATTTTTGAGGTAGGCATTCCCATACTCAGATCACAGACTGATGACATCATAAACCAAGGTCATGGCCACCAATCATACACTGTGGATCCATGCCGTCACAACATAGCATAGCCACCTGAATACACTGTGGATCTATGTGACAAAGTTTTAAAGCAAGACAACATAGCCACGAAACATACACAGTGGATCTATGTGTCGCAAATTATACATACTCCATCGCAACCTGGACCGCAAAGACAATATCCAGGGTCTTCAATCTCTTCGCCCAGAGTACGAACTTGACCATGTGATTACATGTGTTGAAGTCGAACATGGCAGAAACCACTTGATTACCGGTCATTGATGCAATCGTTAACAAGTGCGAGGGAAATCACCATTGATGTCAATGACTCCCAAGGTACTATAGTACAATCCATTGACTGTGAATAAATGAGTTGATGTCGAACACCCGATGGAATCTTTTGATCAGGGGTCAATGATGTAAACCCATTGTCGAAAGCAAGGAAACTTGCCATTTAGGCATGCAAGCTTCAAGGTACTAAATAATTTCTAAGTCTTGATTCTGGATAATGTGTTGAAGTCGACATAACAAAACTCGTCACAGGAGGGCCTTGATGTATCCCCCATCAATGACACGAAATGAGTAACAGAGTTTGAAGGTGGAACAGAGCATTTTGCAAATTGGACTGGACACAGGGAAGGCCGACACGAAGAGAATGGATAACTGCAGATGGCCGACTCAATATAGGTTTCGGATGAACTTCTCTTGAACATATGAACGACACGACCAATGATTTGGCATCATTGACTCAAATACAACACATGGAATGACCTCGTTATCAAATCGAATGAGAGATAAATGGATTTCCCAAACCGACTTCAAATGATGAATAGGGGGTGTCATGTTCAAGAGTGACACTTACTTCCAATCAATGCAAAGATGAAACACATCCCTTTCCCAAATTTCCCCCACCATTTCTGGCAAGTACCTCTTTATTTTTACGCAAGCTTGAAGAGGATCACATATGCTTGTTGATATAAGCTCGTCCTTCGGATGAGTCCCTCGGAGTATTTTTAACGAACCCTAAGAAGGAGTGGTTCGGTCCCATCATTGGTCTGTCAATGTTTGTTTAACGAGTCCAGAGATAGTAAACTCAAAGGTTTTTCAAGATTATAGAGTTTGGAAAAAAACTTAAAAGAGAACTCTCTCAGTTGCTTTTTCGTACAATAGTCCAACGAGACCGAAAAATGGTTAAACTATCGCTCGAAGAACACATACTTCAAATATTTTAGCGAGCATGAAGATAGCAAGGTTTCTCGGCAATCTTTTCATATTTAGAGAGTCTGAAAAGAGATTAAAGAGAACTCCAGGGGGGTTCCTTTTTCGTATAACCACAGCGAGCCCGAAAAAGGGATAAAACAACGCTCGCTCGCGTTCTTATGTTTTTCACAAGCGCAAGAACGGACAAAAGGCGCTCGAGGTTTTATGTCAAAACCATAGAAAACAATCAAAATCATACCACACCATAGAAAAATTCTGTCCATAATCATCCATGTTACCTGTGAGTCATTTCACTCATTTTCACATTAGTGATTAGGGTTAAATAATAAATAAACATAAAAAAACCACATTTGATATAGTAAAAAGTAATTAAAATGAGTCAATAACAAAATTTACCATATCATTTTCACACTTTTACCATTGAGTTCAAAAGCCCTCATTTTACCCTCTACATTCGGTGTCTAATTCCGGTAGCTACGGGTGATCATTTGACGAGCCATCAGCAACATTTTGGTAAGTTCTCCATTCCTTATCTTTTCATGGTTCAAAATTATGATTTCATTGGTTAAAAGTTCAGTTTTAACTTAGTTTTTTGAACCCTATGCGCCTGGAGGCATTCTCGCAGGTGGCCCATATGGGACCTACGAGAATGACTCATTCTCGCAGGTGGGCCTTAAGCAGCCTACGAGAAGTTCACACTGTGTGTAGTAGGTCACCTGTGAAAAGCGCAGAACTCAAAAATTTATGCAACGTTTAGCCAATAGAAAAAAATTATTTCATGTAAAAGATCATTAACCATGTTTGTATGTTTCGCATGCAGGTAAATAGCTACAACCATGGTTCTAGAGTGGCGGGAACGAGAGCACGAGGAGGATAACGCCAATGCCGAAAACCATCCTCCCACCATAGATTCACTAAGAGACTATGGTCTCTTAAAATACTTCTGTATCCCGAGCATGAGAGCCCAAGTTCGATTACTGGAGTACCTAGTCCGACTGTGGGATCCAGACCAACAAGTTTTCATCGTGGGAGCTCATACATTGACTATTGACATTGAGGACATCTATTTCTTGACCGGATTATCTAGGTGTGGGTCCTATGTCAGTCTGACAGGCAGCAGAGCAGGGGGTTTAAAAATGAGTGAATATTGCAACCAGTACTGTGTACCTGAGGTTGAAAGAAAGAAAGGGAAAGTGGCAATTTGGGGAGTAACTGATTTGACTCTCCGCACTATTCTCTTCACCATAGCTCGGATGGCTGGAAGTTCCACTCTGCATACGGAATTACAGAGATATTTCTAGTACGCCATCGAGTGTACTGAGCCCCGGGTATTTAACTGGGCTGATGCAGTATTGCACAATATCAAAAAACATTTGACTAAGTGCAGGCGTGGAGATCTGAAACAATTTGGTTATGGATCGTTGTTAGTGTCCTTCTTCCTAGAGAGGGTCCATGTATTTCATCTACAGGCTGAGTGGGATCTTCCTGGTCCGAGGGATCCGAGGATGTTGCGGTGGTGTCGGCTCATGGCCTAACATGTGGCAGGACCTATCGTCAAATATGACGATATTTTCTTTGACTGGTTGCAGAACCAAATGCTGATGGTGGACGACTACGCATATACCGGGCTGGATTTCCGAGGAGATCCGGATCTAGCACTAACTAAATACACTCAATGGGGAGACCTCGGTAAGAAGTACACAATTTTTTGGTTTTTTAAATGTTTTTGAATAATCATATTTAAATGTTTTTGTTTTATAGATTTACTCGAAGACTAACACCAAAATATTTGTTGATAACATAGACGTTGGACCATACAGACCTGCTGGAAGTTCTCCTATCCAGCGACGAGGAGAAGCAGCAGCAGTATTACCATAGTATGTCGAGGATTACCAGATCGCGGAGCAGAACCTAGAAGGCCTGATAGTGGATATTCCAGATCTGACTCTGGAAGAAGTTCCACGACGTGATCAACGTCACACTGTAGGAGTTTCAGCATCCATGGCCCGACTGCTCCGCAGATTAGCTAGGGCAGTAGTGTGTTACCGTGAACGTCACCCATGACATCACTATGTAGAAGCCAAGAGCATCAATTTTTGATATTTTGGTCTTCGGACAAACATTTTGTAAAAACAAACCCTTCTGATCGTTATATATATACACAGATTCTACCGGTTTACTTTACATTGTGTACATTTTAATGTGTTTGATTTATAAATGATTTAAAGGCCTGTCCAATACATAATTAGCTAAAGCATCTGTTAATGTATTAAGACATCTAGGAATATGTTGATATTCAATGTGATCAAAATGCCATTCCAAGAGGCGAATCCGCAAATATACCCTCAATAAAGTAGGACTTTGAATAGAGTAGACATTACTTAGTTGTAGTACTACAAGATGTGAGTCAAGTCACACAACCAAGTGATGAATTCCAAGAGAGATAGAATCAACCAATAATTCGATAACGACGCTATACTCTGCGATGTTGTCAGTTGCTCGGCCGAGACATACACCTCGTAAATATATAAGCTCGTTTGTTGGGGCATAGATTGCCCATGAAACGGAAGCTAGGTTCTGAGTACTACGGCTAGCACCATCAGCGAAGCCAATATAAGGTAGCGAATACTCCGACATCTGGAAATCAAACACAACCTCACGTAAGGGTAGAGACCAGATAACGTCAGAAGAAAACTAAAATAACACACACAGTATGATACATAAAATACAAGTACTGATGCACAAATGACTTATGCATAGTACTTCTTTAAGTACAACCCATTCCTGGGTTCACTCAAAGGTACACCATCATAATCCACCAGCTCATATGCTCCTTTTTCCAAAACTTTGCTAACAATGTAAGGCCCATGCCACATCGGTTCAAATTTCCTAGCTCCCAAGACATATTTATCTTGTTCATACAGAAGAACAAGATCTCCTTCAGAGAAAACGTGAGGCTTGACATGTTTGTCATACTATGCCTTAACACATTTCTTCTGGGCTTCTATTACAAGAGTAGCGTCACGGTGAGTCTCGTCTAATCGCATCATATACAACAGACGTTCCTCTTCAGCAGAAGTATTGGGTAAGAGTTCTACAACTAGCTTCAAAGAAGGTATTTCACATTCTATTGGCAGAATGGCTTCCATGCCATAAACTAATCGAAAGGGTGTAAATCTCGTAGTAGATTTAACAGATGTCCGATATGCCCACAACGTCGAAAACAACATCATGTGCCAGCTGGTTTTATGAATTCCTATCATCCTTCGAATCATAGTTATAAGAACCTTATTGATTTCTTCGACCTAGCCATTAGCCTACGGATAATAAGGTGTTGAGCTATCATGACGAAGGCCCAACTTTTCTGTAAGTTCAGACATCATATAATTCCTAAAATGACTACCATGATCGGTAACGATATCCTGAGGAACACCAAAACGAGTGATGACATGGTTGAAAAGAAATAACGCTGCAGTATTTCCAGTATTATCGAATGTTGGCATCGCCTCTGCCCACTTCATAAAATAATCAACAGCTACAATAATATAACCATGCCCCCCGACCGAGTGAGGGTGACATGTCATGAAATCAATTCCCCATTTTGCAAAAGGACCAACAGAGACAATAGGATGAAGGGGAGCAGGATGCGACCGAATCTTATGATTGTAGGCCTGGCAGGCATGACACTTCTGAGTAGCAGTAATGCAGTCATTGAATAAGGAAAGCCAAAAATATCCTTCATGCAAGATTTTCTGGGCAGTAGCATACCCAGACATATGACCACCACATGCTCCAGAATGGTAGTCATTCAAAGCTTTCTCAGCTTCGTCAAAAGTCAAACAAAGCCGAAAGACAGAGTCAATGCCTCGATGGTAAAGAGTATCGTCGAGGATAATATATTGGCGTGCTTGATAACGGATACGACGACGTTCAACGCTAGACAAAGCAGGCCAGAAAGTTTGAGTTTGAAGATATATAATAATATCTACATACCAAATATCATCAGTACTGATAAGGAAAAGTGATTCGTCAGGTAACGAATCGACTGCTACATTTTCCATGGCAGAGTGGGGAAAATCACAAATTAACTCAGCAAAAACTAAGGATTTCTTCGACATGGCGCGATCGAATTCCAAGTCGAACTCCTGGAGAATGACAATCCACTTGGAGTACTTTCCCCCCAGCAATTGACGTGTCAAAATATGTTGCATGGGGTTACAATGTGAAATCATTGTAGTTTTCTTGGAGAGAATATAATGGCGAAAACGTTGAACTGCTTGAACAACAGCCAAAGCCAGCTTTTCAACATGTTGATACTTGATTTGGGTTGAAGTGAGACTTCGACTCAAGTAATATATAACATGTTCATCGTGTGCATCATCCTCTTGCACAATAACCATGCCGATAGTATACTCGGAAGAAGCTAGATAAAGAAAGTAATCCCGACTATGATCAGGAGGAAAAAAAAGTGGAGCTTTCGTGAGGGATAGCGTCAAATCTTCAAAAGAATTGTTGGCAACCTTATCCCAAACAAACTCTGAACCTTTCTTTAGAAGACGTGTAAAACCACGAGTAATCTTGGCGTAATTAGGGATGAAACGACGAAGAAAGTTTGCTTTCCCCTGCAAACTTTGTAACTGACGCAACGAAGAAGAAGGAGGGAGATTAAGGATCGCCTCAACCTTAATAGGATCTACCCGGATCCCTTGACATGAAACAATGAAACCGAGGAGACGTCCAGACTCTATGCAAAAGACACATTTATGAGGATTCAAGCGAATGCGATAGAACCGACAACGAATGAAAATTGCTCGGAGATGATTAGGGTGATCGACTCGACGTAAAGAATGAGCTGGCAAGTCGTCCAAATAAGGTTGAATGATATGATTTATATCGTTAAACGCATAAGACATAGCACGTTGAAACGTTGCACCTACGTTCTTAAGACCGAAGGGAAGTTTTCTATAGGCGAAAGTACCCCAAGGACAAATAAAAGAAGTTTTATGTTGGTCCTCAGGAGCGATGTTAATTTGATTATAGCCGGAAAATCCATCCATGAGAGAAAAGATTTCACTGTCGGTGCAGTCATCAACGATCTGGTCAATGAAAGGGGTTGTAAAGTTGTCCTTGGGACAGGATTTGTTAATATCCCGATAATCAACACAAACACGAATACTACCACCTTTCTTATCAATCGGTACAGGGTTGGAAACCCATTCTGTCAGAGCCACAAGATAAATAAAATCGGCTTTGAGAAGTTTTTCAACTTCGAGTTTGATAACTGCCTCTTTACATGGATGGACAGGACGAAGGTGCTACCAGAATGGTTTAGCTCTGGGGTATGTCTTAATTTCATTCACAATAATATCCGGGTCGATACCTGGAATCTCTTCGTAAATCCATGCAAAGATGTCACAAAATTCTTTGAACAAGGCAGCATAAGTGACAATTTCTTCGGGAGAACACGAAGCTCCAATATGAACGTTTTCAACTATCCCAGGTTTAACTAAAATATCAATGGGTATCGTGGGAGAAATATTACTGAGGTTCCCTTCCACAAACACATCACGTGTATATCCGGGAATGGTCGATATGACAACAACGGTCGACGGAGTCGAAATCCGCTGGTAATTCTCGAGAGTGTGTTGTTCCAGAAATAGTATGGAATGATGATGCCCATCGTCCCAAGGTGTGTCGACCATGATGGACATGATCATATCGTCAATGGGAAAGATGACACGGAAAGGATCAGGAGACAACTCATCAATAGAGGGTGTACAACGTGTTGTCGATTGAATCGCATGATCAACAGACTCGACTGGACTTAACATCATGACATTGCCGAAACGAGTATGATCTCCAGAATCAGGGACTATCCAAGGGTCGAAAGACACAGGAAGTTCATGAGGTACAATAGAGATCATATTAATAGAAGCAACTGACGGGCGTGGAATATCGGGTGGCGGTGGTATGGGGAAAGTACCCATTAACGAAGAGTCTTTTAAAAGACTGACTCCAACATTCTCGTAACCCGGTGTGGTTTTAGCTATAAACGACACGTTGCCAGTGCAAGTATCAGAATTAAAGAAGGCAAGTTGATCAACCTTAATGACCTTTCCTTGATGAGGAAAACAGACTACACGAAAAAGTTTTGACACAACAACACGCATAGAATCTACCCAGCTACGACCAAGTAGAAGATTATAATCCAGGGGAGCATCGAAAACTTCCACTTCAAGTTGGATTGTCTTACCTTCAACAGTAACAGGAAATGATGGAAGAACACTGTAAGGCTTAAAACCAGAGCCATTGAAGGCTCGCAAAGTATTTTGTGATTCATTTAAAGAAGGAGAGCCAATGGCTTTCCAACAAGTAAAAGACATTACACATGTAGAGGCACCCTCATCAATAACAGTTTGACAAATGTTCTTGTCAGCGACAACAACTTGTATTTGAAACACAAGCTGTGGGGGTAACCTTGGAATATGATATTCCAAGTCAAATACTATGAGATTTGTATCTGTAGGATCAATTCCACCTATCGCTTTCAACAAAGCCCTTCATTGTGCAGGACAAGACTGAAGGACTTCAAGGGCAGACATCACTGAAGGTGCTTGGGCCAGATCTTCGACAATGCTATAGTTCTGGGCTACAGGAGGATGAGGATTGAATGACGATTTCTTAACAACACCTTTCAGGGGTGGTCGTATAACTGTATCAAGGCTCGGTCGTTCGATATGAAGAGGACCGTTAGTAGGTGGATTGGGTGGAGAGGGTTGTACCAAAGGAGGAGGTAAATCGTCAACCTTCTCCTTTGATGGAGCATAGTCTTTAGCTCTAGTGGTAAGTGCAACATTGTCTTTCGTAGAATCACTGGTACACATCAAAATGTATGATGTCGTAGAAGTAGATGGTTGGTCATGGATGACCAAGGAGGCTTGTTGCTGAGATGGGAAGGGCTGGGACAAGACTTCTGGTGTAGAGGATTTCGGTGTTCCTTGAAGGAACTTATTAACTTCAGCACGTCTAGGACAATCCTTCATGTAGTGATCATCACCACAGATAAGGAAAGGGTAACGTGGTTTGCGCTTATCCCGATCGTCAACAGGAGGGGATTTAGTTTGCTCATTTGGATTATTATTTTTACTCTCCTTATTCTTGCCTCTCCCTTTCTTTGATTTATTTTTACCAGTCAGCGTAGATTGAATAGTGTTCACTTCAGAAGTTTTACCAGTGGGAGGAGCAGGAGACGAAGAATTTTGAACATTAGAAAAATTGGATTTAGGGGTTGTACTTGAAACAGAGTGTGAGTGGGTATGAGTAGTACCAATCACACCATCAACTGCATGAGAGGCAACTGGAGTAGTTGAAGTGCTGGAAGTACCGGGACGAGGTAGTTCAGGTAGCAGGTTATAAAGTGTTCCCATTTGCGAATAAACGAGATCAAGATATTGAGCACGACTGATAGCCTGCTCCTCTGTAACAACACCTCCCATAGCAATGTCTTTACCGATTTCGTTCACGAAGGATTTCGTAAACCATTCTTCCAGTAACTGATCAGGTAGTTCAAGTTTAATGAGACGTCGTCTCCATCTCCACTCATGTATATGATCCGAGATGTGAGTACCTTTAGTTTTTTTGAAAGAAGTGACGATCTCAGTCCCAGTATCATAACGAATCGGTAACTGGTAATGTGTGATAAAATCCATAGCTAGGTTGTTGAAATCAGAAAAGAAACCTCGTGGCAATTCAATATACCACTTCGCAGCAGCACCAGTAAGGGTTCTTTGAAAAAGACGTAGACGAATGGAGTCATCCATCAGCGAGTTGGACGAACACCATAAATGAAAATTCATGACATGATTATTTGGGTCCTCTCCTACCTTTCCATCGAATTTAGAAATATCCGATGGAAGCTTAGCAGGAATAACAGGCCATTGGGGAGAGTGATGAATAGGATCATTGAGAATCCTAGACAAATCTGGCAAATCCAAGGTAGCAAGAAAAGGCAACCTCCGATTCACTTGTGGGTACTGGTGACTTTGGGGTGGAAGCCCTGTCGGAAAACCAGTAGGAACGTATGCAGTCTTCCCACAGAGGGAAGACACTGGCTGATTCGGTGGTGGCTGGATAGGATAGTAACCCCAAGGATTGTGACCTTGAGTTTGAGAAGGGCCCTGAGGTTGAGTAGTCTGACCCGAACCCCAAATAGGATTAGTTATACCTGGATAAGGTTGGCCTATAGTAGGGACAGTTTGCTGCCCCCCATCATTTTGAGGAAAGTTTCGTAGAAGTTGATTCCAATACTGGGCCAAGTCAGGAGGTATGTTTTGTCCAAAAGGTGAAGTTGGTCCCCCTATAGTAGGTATAGTTCCACTTGGAATTTGTGTGCCGACCGTATATTGTGTAGTAACTGTGTTGTGTCCGGGAAAATGAAAAGGAAAAGGAGCCATACCACCCTGTCCACCAACAGGAATCTGCAAGTTGGGTGCAACAGTCGGAATAGTGCCACTAGGATTAGGATTACCAGAAGAAAATTTAGGGAGTGTCGGGATAAAACCGGGAATAGGATGCCCAGGAAAAGGAGGACCACCTGGAGAAATGGTTGGGGTTTGCGGAGGTGTTGGATTAGAAGCATTCAACAACGCATTCAACGCATGGTAACCAAGAGGTAAATTTGGGTTAGCCTCAGGCATTCGCTGGGTATTGATAGGAGCAAGGGTAGTTGCAGGAATTTCGGTTTGGACACTCATAGTATTTGCGAGATGGGCCATTTCAGGAGGAAGAACAAAATGGTAAGTGGTTGCTACAAGTGTAGTTTCAGTCTCAGGAGAAACTGGAGGGTTGATTTTGTAAACCAGAGGTGACTCAGTACCGAAAAGGACTCATCAGAAATCACCCGACCACAAAGGATCTTGGCCTACTACACCAGAAGAAGGCCAAACAGTTGATTTAGAAGATGTAACAACTGTTTCTTCAGAAGGATTTAATTGCACAAAAGGTCGTTCACCACGACGAATGCGATAGTCCTCTCTAGTATTGGTAATTCGAAAATCTTCTAGAGAATCAGTTTGGTTTACCTGTGGAGGTGGTGTAGTGATAAATGGAATGTCACTAGTTTCCTCGTGTGGTGGAGTAATCATAGGGACTTCAGTTTGATGAGGGGAACCTTCAGGGGTAACCTCAGGTGTTGTTGTATGCAAGAGTTGTGAAATGTTCGGATGTTCTGGAGATAAACCTTGCATCCTACGTGAACTTTGTGGGGGAGAAATTGTAAACAAGTCACAAACCCTGCGAAGAAAATCCTATGGTCAACTTCTAGAAACAAACAACACACACTAGTAAAGAAAATCTAGGAAGCGATCACCAAGCAAACAATACCTTCTAATTTCGAAGCCACTAGTTGGTGATGAAATCTAACGTCGCAACACCGAGACGAGAAGGGGCGGGGAAAAGGTGGAAAAGTTACGTTGATGACTTGCTTAACAGACTTACGCCCTGGTGCAAGCTCCCACACATAATCATGGGTATACCCTCCAAGGAGCCCGAGTGAGTTTGATCAATGTCGATTCCAGGTACCCTGAAGACTTTCCCCTTCACAGTCACCTTGGGTAAGAACCTAGAGAGATAGGCCAGTAAGGTCACCACAAACAACAGTAAAACCTGAGGGAACAGTCGTCAGTCCGATCCACACGCAAGGGTAGGGTATCTAGCCCGAAATCAACTCAAAGGCTTCCACTCATCATTGTGGGTATACCTCAGAGTGATCCCCATAATATGTGCAATCTCTACACCGATGTCAACAAAGAAGGGTTAGTAACTCTGCCAACACCAATGCGACCTAGTGCTTGACCCTTGTGTAAGAAGGGCGTCCCAGGACAATATGTTGCAAATGGAATTTAACACTTCCTAACTCAAGATGTTATTGTGTGTTTTGATATTTTGGAGAGTGTATCTCTCTTCCTACTCTAAAGCACTAGCCTAGCTAGATGTTGGTGTAAAAGATTCCTAGAAAAGATTTTACTAGATAACTTTTAAGATTACGCAATGTTTTTAAGATCTATTGTTTACTCAAAGGTAACGGAAGTGAAACTCGTGATGTATGACTTTGACCCAAAAATGCAAGGATGATGATGAAGCATAACACTTTTCATTCCATGAAGTCTAGTTATGGGAGAGAGAGAATATTTTCCAAATCAACTCTGTACTACAATGCAATGCACAATTTCCTTTCAGATGTCTATGCAAACAACCATTTATCGATGAGCAATTTCTATATGTCTTTTTCAAATACTTCAATAAACTCAAAAATTTGATTTTCAATGTTTTCGAAAAGACAAAAACAAAATCTTGAAAGAAAAATTGTTGTTCACTTTCCAAGAAGAACTCTGATAAACGAGAAAAGAAAATCAAACCATAAATAATCAAACGATAACAACCCAACCAACACTTTCAATGAAACTAAAAACAAAAGCAAACTAATGAGTCTTCTCAATGCAAAAATGTTCTTTTGAACCGACAAGCAAAGGAGAAACACCAAGCACTTAACTCTCAACCAATCACTGGTTCTCAGCCAATCTGACACACTCAACTCCAGAAGTCAGAGAAAATGAAAATGCCCATAAGAGCCAAGAAATGAAAGTCAAGCTACAAAGGGCAAGAAAAAACCTTGAAACCCTAAATCTATTCAATCAAGAAAACTAAAGCAAGAGATGTGTAAATCAATGATCCAATAAGCCAAAAAGATGTAATTCAACAGATCTGAGCAGTTGAAAAAGTCAAAAATCAATTTCAAAATTTTCAAAAATCTTGCTCGCAGGTAAGCAGTGTAACACAGTGCGAGAAGATAGGATTCTCGCAGTCAACCTTACAACAAGGTGCAAGGTGTTCGCACTGGACCCTATATGCAGGGTGCGAACATGGCTAGTTCTTGTAGGCTGTAAATAAACACAGTGCGAGAAGTCCTGAAGATAACAAAATTTTTGAAAATGAAATCAAAATTCAAACAGGATACTGAACCTAGTAAGTCTATCAGGATATCCTGAAGACTCAGACACTGACAAAACAGGAGAATAATGAAACTAGAGCAAATGGCCACAGAAAAACTCAAAACCATAAAGAAAAAGGGAATAGCTCCCCAGTGGAGTCGCCAATTTTTTTTTAGGATAAATCCGTGAGTGCGGACACAAACCGATCTCCCTAGATCCACTTGGATCTAGAACAAAACATGACAGAATAATACACTTTCCCTAGATCTAGACTATTGAATGAACTAAGAGGAAAGGGTCATGTTGTAGCATCAGTCCTTCATACAATATTGCACTAATTCTCCATTAAATATCTTACTAGCTTGCTACTTAACCCTTTCCATGAGCATTCCTCTCAATTTATAAGAGAGAATGGATTAGTTACTTGGATAGGAAATGATCCCAAGATATCAGGAAAGCCAGCACTTAGATAACCATTCGAATGCCAACTCACCCTTTTGGAAGATTCCCTTCTAGAAGGCTCAAGAACTTCATGTTTTTATTCCTTTAGAAGATGTTCGCACCCTGATAGTTAGGTACAGTGCAAACCCCTCGCACCCCAGCTTAATGCAGCCTACGAGAATCAGGCATTCTCGCAGGCAAATATATAAGTAGCCTGCGAACCTCTTTTAAAAGTATGATTTTTGGAAGCAGACAAAGGTAAATTTTCTGAGGAAAGTGTTCTTAGTGAAGAGCTTGATTTTCCATCATCATAACATCATCACGATGACCAAAATTGTGGATAAAAGGAGATGAGGCCCATAAGAATAGAAGAACTCCCTCCGAATGAATTTTTCTTTGATAAAAAGAAAAAAAAAGTCATAAAAGGGGAATTCTACGAGGAGGGGGAGTCGACTACCAAAAAGTATAAAGTTATGACCGATGGAAAAGATAAAAAGAATGAGCAATTCGCGACTGAAATCGCAGGGACGCTAGGAGTGTATGCTTCGGCGAACCAATTCTCGGTCGAACTTTTTAAGAACCAACTTAAAAGAAAAAATCGTCTAATCGGGACTCTTGAAGCCACATTGGCCTCAGCCATGGAGAATGCTAAAGGTCAGGCGAGCGTGGAAATAGAGTAGGCTAGATTGGTAGATACAAATGAAATTGAGGTGCTCAAAACTAAGCTTGAGCAAGCACAGCTAGTGGTCCGGGATGGCCGGGTGCAGGCGAGCCAACAGAGGAAATTGATTGAAGAGCTTTAGGCTCGGGTAGAAATCGTCGAGAGAAGAATGATAAACATCGGGATGTTCAAATCCCAGGCAATTGAAATTCGGAGCAAAATCTCTTCGGTGCGACAGAATTTGCTCACCAAGGTGGGGACGATCTGGGAAAACTGTTTGTTGGTCAATCAGGTTTCCGAGAACCTATCTGCCAGAGAAAGAGATGCAGGAGCAGCTCAGGTCACCTTCCAGGAGGCGGTGATAGCCATGAATAACAGAGTTTCGGTGGGTGCTGTTTATGGATAAATCCGTAAGTGCGGACACAAACCGATCTCCCTAGATCCACCTGGATCTAGAACAAAACAAGACAGAATAGGACGCTTTCCTTAAGTTTTAAATATTGAATTTACTAAGAGGCAAGAATAAATAACATACC
>ML782390.1:1110643-1141928 GCA_009831015.1 Picea engelmannii | reverse complement strand
TCTCATATATATTGTGCATGGTGTATTGTGGTGTATTGGTGTAACTCTTATACTATTGTTCATTTCTCATTGGATATAATTGAATGGTTTAAGTATAAGTTGGAATTTTTTTTTAAAATTGTACTTGATACTGATTCACCCCCTTCTCAGTATCAACAGACAGGTGGTGAAAGGAAATTCAGAAATGATTGCCCCCACCTAGTCTAAGAGACGATGAAAGGAAATTCAGAAATGATTGCCCTCATCTCAGCATTTAAATGCATAAATATATTCCAAAGTGGTGAAAGGAAATTCAGTAAAAGGGGCCAGATAACTTCACTGGGGTACTGAATAGGCTCGCTGGAAGTGAAGCAATGTATGAGATATCTGTAAGGCTGTTATACATGAATATCACTCTACTCTGGTAACCAACGCTTTCTAAAACCTGATCCACATCCCAAATTCAGACGGGTCTCCCTAACTAAAAAACATATAATCTCATTCTTTGATGCAAGCTGAGAGCCACAAGATCTGTTGAGTCTCTTAGAATTGTTTCAATTGTCTTAAAACATACCCAGAGTTAGTAGTGGGAAAGGGAAAATTGTGAAAGGGACTATAGCTGTGTTTGAAAAGAGTATCTGATTTTGAAAAAACTTTTCAAGGTAAAGAACATAGTCTTTTCCCCCTTCGATCCTCTTTTCTTGGAACCTTCTGCCTGATTGAGCTTTTGACTCCATTTACCCAATATTGGCACATGGTCTACTGTTCTTCCCGCCTCACAGGAAGGCGGGATCCCTAGTTGGAGCCTATGTTGGAGCCGCCCTTGTTTTTTTTTTAGCGTGTCACAATTTTCATTGATGCTCTAAACCTAAAGATGGTGTCCTTTTTTCCCTCCGAGATATTGAGAACTCTGAAAATTTGTCACGCTAGCAGTGACGGTTTTTCTACTCTTGAAACAAGTCCTACTTTTTGTAAGAATGTTCCCTCTTTTTGTTCTGCTTCAGGACCTCGCAGGTCAGATACTATAACTCATGAATTCACACGTCCCGAGTCACGAAACGGTGAAGTCGTTTTAAATTTTCATTCAAGATAGTAGCAAGGGTAAAAAATTTTAACTCATGATTAGACGTCGTCGGGGTTTTGTGCCTCGGCGTTTGCCAAACCCAAATTTTTATTTTTACAGCCCTGAGAGCCGAGAACATGAGGTCCTTTTTGGATAACCCATGTCGAGGATTAAAGGAAAAAAATTTAACTGTTGTTAAATTTGTTCTTGGCATTTCGCCACTCGACACTATCTTTTTCAAAAGTTACGGTGTCTAAACCCCGACTCACGAAGTCACAATGTAATTATAACATGATTAATTAATGACTTAATCCAAGATTATCTTCCCCTTAATTAAGCCTTGTTATCACGATCTCGTGGTTTCGCAACTCGGCATACAAATCTCCCAAAAACTTATCATCGAAGTTCCAAGTTGCGATATGGAGAATAAACGATTATAAAATTAATCAAACCCCAAATCACGATTACCTTTAATTAAACAAAATCGGTCCTCGCAGTCTCGGGAGTTGGAGACTCAAATTGTTAAAAGAAGATCCACGATATAACGAATAGCGAGAAATTGATTAACATTGGCGAGATTGGATTAATTAAGCTAAAGCAAGATATATCCCGTGTTTTGATGCTTGCACATTTCTTGGGGAAGCCTTTTCTCTCCATATTCCAACCGACTGTTAAACCGCCAAACATTTATGACATTAATGAGGAAATAGGGTAAATCTATGAATATAAGATCGGATTTTTGCGCCATAAATTTATTTCTAATTATGATTTGACAGGCTTGTTTTGAAAGATACCGAGTTTTCAAATATATGTAAGAGTTTCATTTCATTATAACGAATGTATTTTCATAGCGCACAGAGCTCATCACTTTTGAGTAAACTGACTTCTGTATGTATACGCAATTCTACCGCAGAAGAACTAAAACGCAAGATGTAGACATGGCTCCATGGAAAGAAAGTAAGGCAAATGTCAAGGTTTTGGGACAAGGTTCAGATAATGTCTCTGATACTTCACCCCGGATTATTGACTCGATCCCTAACTGGTCATATGTTTCAGACATGCTGCAATCAGAATTGGTGGATTATTCAGACGACTCCGACGACAACGAAAGAGATGATATCACCACCAAATACAAAATAGTAGTCCAAACCAGAATGCACAGGGTAGTATCCAGGCCGCGATTGCTTCAATACTACGACATGATCCGATGGGCATTGGATCACGTAGACGTACCGACTAGGACTATCATGAATGGGCAGCGAGTCACTGTCGGAACTTTTAGGCCCGAGCATCTGTAAACTATGTATAAGCTACCCGCGACGTCTGACTTCACATATGGCTCTGAGTTCTTGGAAGAATTCAAGGAGAAGGAATGCGTGCAGTACGATAAGACCATGTCCAGTTTGATAAAGGACTGGGTTTCAAACACTGCAAAGTTCAAAGCTGATTCCAACGGAATTTATTCAATCGCTTCATTAGAACCACATTATAGATATGTGGCCATGATGACTTGTCGGTTATATGGTAGAGAAGACACAGTGCATTTTTTCCTTGCGTCGGTGCCTCTTATCTTTCGGGTTGCAGAAGGTTGTTCTTTTGATTAGGCGAAGATTCTTTCGGATAGTTTGGACAATCGGGTCACAGAGTATCGAGAGCCGAAGGAAAGTGGGAGGTCATCCTCATTCTTCATGTCCGCATATATTATGGATGCAATTTGTTCCATGACACCTTTCCCTTTAATGAGCTAGGGTTGGAATCCGGCTGAAGACAAACCCATACATGTATATCATGAAAAACTATGGGAAAACAAAGCAAAAAATTTCACTTATGAAATTTTTAACTGGGTGATGGTGCCCCTGCATGTCGCCATTTTTGGTCACCCTCCATCCTGTATCTTGGACAACATAGCGACAAATATTTGCATCATAGAGGACTGGTATGTGGAGGCGGAATTTTCATACCTCAGAGTTTTCGGGGCCTCTGTTCCCCCTCATGCGCTACCATTGTTCTAAAGGACGAAACAAAAGGATGTTGAAGGTTCTAAAGATGCAACTCTTGACCCAGGAAAACACCCAGACGAGGATGAACAAACGAAGAATCCAGAAGCAGAGGAAAAGACTTCGGACCTGCCAAAGAAACAAAAGTCGGAGACATAGATAAAGACCCCAGAACCGCCAAAGAAGCAGGACTCGGTCGACACCCCAGGAAAATCAATGAAACAGATCAGAGAACCCATCACGTCTGTCACTCCCTTGCAGTCGACGCAGGGAAATATAGAAGAGGGATGGATATTCAATGAGGAGATGAGGCCCATAAGAATAGAAGAACTCCCTCCGAATGAATTTTTCTTTGATAAAAAGAGAAAAGAAGTCGTAAAAAGGGAATTCTACCAGGAGGGAGAGTCGACTGCCAAAAAGTATAAAGTTATGACCGATGGAAAAGATTAAAAGAATGAGCAATTCACCACTGAAATCGCAGGGACGCTAGGAGCATATGCTTCGGCGAACCAATTCTCGGTCGGACTTTTGAAGAACCAACTTAAAAGAAAAAATCGCCTAATCAGGACTCTTGAAGCCAGATTGGCCTCATCCATGGAGAATGATAAAGGTCAGGCGAGCGCGGGAATAGAGAAGGCTAGATTGGCAGATAAAAATGAAATTGAGGTGCTCAAAACTATGCTTGAGTAAGCACAACAAGTGGTCCGGGATGGCCGGGTGCAGGTGAGCCAACAGAGGAATTTGATTGAAGAGCTTCAGGCTCAGGTAGAAATTGCTGAGAGCATAATGATAAACATCGGGATGTTCAAATCCCAAGCAATCGAAATTCGGAGCAGAATCTCTTCGGCGCAACAAAATTTGCTCACCAAGGTGGGGGCGATACGGGAAAACTATCTGTTGGTCAATCAGGTTTCCGAGAACCTATCTGCAAGAGAAAGAGATGCAGGAGCGGCTCGGGTCGCCTTCCAGGAGGTGGTGATAGCCACGAATAACAGAGTTTCAGTGGGTGCTCCCAGGCTCACCATCTCAGAACAAACCAGTGGAAATATTTTGTTAAAGGAATGGGAGCATAACATCGCCGAAGGCAAGAAACAAGCCCTAAAGATAACCAATTCCTTGGAGGAGTCTTTCAATTCTATAGATGGCAAGGTACTAGGCATTGACAGCAGAGACGATGCCGAGACGTTGATGCAGATGAATGTGGAATATATCTCACTTGATTTGAAAGAAAATGAGGAGAGAGATTCGACCGATATCTCTCACATGGCTGTGGTGGACATAATCCAAGTTGATAGGTGCATGATCAAACCCAGCGCACAACTATGTGTCATCAACATCATTGATGGATAGATGGAGGATAGGCTACAACAGTTAGCCCGTGAATGTTACTTCTTCAAAACCAGTTGTCAAGCTGAACCATCGCGGCTAATATCTCAGCTTGTGGAAAGATGTATTGCCTGTATCGGGTTCACACAATGACAAACATCTGGCACCAAGTGAAGACAGAGTAGGAGAAATGGAGTGATTGATCTCTTCTATGTCATAAGTGAATTTTTGTGACTATTGAGATTCTACCCTCTTTGTAAAAATTGTATAAACATATCACAAAAACAAATAAACAGGGCTGGACCTTTTTGAGTTTTTTGTATTAGAGTTTTTACATTGAGAGTTAATACAAGAAAATCTGGAGATTCTCAATTCCGTCACTACTGTATTACAAGTTTGCTTCCTTGTATCTCATTTTTACATTTCATTTCATATTCTTAACTGATGTGCTTCATTATACTTTAGTACGACCACTACTATAGCGAAAGAATTTTGGTTTTCTGTAATTGTTTATTGTCTTTCCTCTGCACCAGCTATCAGCAGGTGTAAGACCAATCTGCATTTTCAGAATTCTACATATATTCTATGCTATGTCAGTTATCTCCTTACTATTTTCCTCTTCTGTTTATATGTGAGATTTCCCTTTGACAGGAGCCTTTCTCTATATATAGCTAAATGTTTTTCTCTCACTTCATACCTTTTATTAAAATATAATACAGTTACGGGAACGAGCCTTAGATTTGCATCCATATTTTATTTCTGCAACTGTAAGTTCTATTTTATAATACCAAACTGAGACAGCACTTAACCTTTCTTAAAGTATTTCCTACCTTTACTATTCCCCCATGACAGTTCGTGTACCAACTCAACCTAACGTTGAACCCGGACTAATGAATCAAACACACATTGCCTTAAACCTCTTCGACACCATTCTTAAAACGACAACTAACCGGGCCGAACTCGAACAATCATGGACAACCATTGAATGAGACATAACTATTCAGGAACAGTTGGAAGATAGACAACACCAACGTAGAAATCTTCTCTAGTTTCCTTTATCGAAGGTTTACGCTTCCCTCTTCTACACCTATCACCCACTTTCGGATGCCTTGACATTGTACTTTTAAGCCTTAAGTACAGACTCAGGATCAACACTAGTCATGAAATCTTTTAATTCTTTCTTCTTCTGCTCTAAGACTTCCTCTTCTTTCCTTCTGGCCTGATTTGTTTCAATCCAAGTTTTTCCTGGTAATATAGAAAATGGGGCCTTGTTCTCAATAAATTTAACAATCTCAAAATATTCCTCTGTCAAAGTTCCATGAGCACTCATACATATCTGGGTGAGTATTCCACATAGGGTTATCAACTTTCCTCTAAAGAATCTTATTCCTCTCAATGAAGGAATCATAGCAGGCTTTCCTAGAGTTTCCCAATTTCTTTTTGTCATGATATTTACTTGTGTTTCTTCATCCAAAACACAGTCAATGTCTAAGTCTCATATTCTTGCTTCTATGCATTCTTTTTCTTTCAAGATCTATGATAAGTTGATATTACTGCGATCATTTAGGGCTTCTTTCATTTCTAGCAACACATTCTATGATTCTTTCTAGGATTCTTCCATGGTCTCAGTTTCTTGACCTTCCTCAGGGTTTTCTTGTCTCATATTCATTCTGTCAAGCTTAGAAATCATTCTAGGGAAATCTAAAACTTCATGATCCATATCTTTACAACAAAGACAACTAGGTCTTCTACTAAGGAATTTCTTAGCAAGATGTCCCGGTATTCTGCAATTGTAACAAAGATTTAATCCTCTATTTCTTTGAAATGATGCCCAACCTTTCCTATACTGTGCACTAGGATCATAGTAGCTAGGATGCAAAAATTTATTTCTAGGATTATGCATCCATTTGTTAGTCCAAACATTCTTTCTATGCATAGGAATAACATATATTTCACTATTTTTGTCAGATCTACTCATATAAAACTTTCTTTCATCTAGCTGTGGCCTACTTTTCAATCAAGGAATTTTTTTTATCAAACATACCTAGATCCATACTTTCGAAACAAAAATTTTCACTTATCTTACCTTTTCAATCAAAACGTTTCACCATTCTTACCTTTATCAGAGCACAAAGCTTTAAGATATTACCTCTTTAACCAAAACTTCTTAGTTTACTTTTATCAGAGCACAAAGATTTCAGGTCTTACCTCTTTTCTTCAGATATGACTTTTCTTCTTCACACAGAGCTTCACAGGTCAAGTATACTACTGTGCACTAGGGAAACATATATACGCACAAATATTTCTCTTTTTTGTAGTTCCCATCAATCATAGTTCCAGGTCCTAGAAACAGAACCATTTGTTGGCACAGGGGAAGGCCTAGGGTTCAACGCTTACAATAGAACACCAAGAAAACTCTCACTATCGACCCTTTCAGCAACACCTGCAAAGCAGATGCAGTCTCACCCGAGGTAGAGGCAGGAGTGGTTGCAGGACTCAGAAGTTTGCAAACTTAGCTGGGACACAGATCTGTGATTGTAACAACTTAACATAGAACTTATCATTTATAGTTCATTAATACTCAGTCTTAGTTTACAGTGAAACTAAGCCCTAATAATAGATCAGTGCAGTATACACATAGATCCAATAGATTCAATCACTAAGAATCAGATCTAGCATTCATTCACATTATTCAACAATAAGATAACATATTATATTCTTCTAAGAATATATCAATGCAATAATCATTTAACCACATAAACAAGAGAACAACCAAAAATCACAAAGAAACCACAACATGGTTCACCCCCACCCTGGGGCTACGTCCACCAACTCTTATTCTTTATTTATTTCTGTCAATATTATACATGCACAAAGCCATGATATCTTACTCTGCAGAGGACATGAGATATTCACGCACTCCGCTAGATCCTCCTTCCCTGATTTATAGCACAAAGCCTCTTCACAGTCTCTTACAATCACTTTCACTTAGCCTTGCAAATATCACACAGAATGCATAAAGCATTTACAATCATTCCTTGCACTTAGCATAGCACTAAAAACCTCCTCTTCTATCCTCTCTTGCATCACCTAGACTTTTATTTATACATTACAAAGAGGACCTAAACATGGTTAAACCCATGTGCCAACATCCCCATACCCATTACATAAGCCCAAAACCAATAAAAACCCAAAAAGGGGCCGATATCCCGCAATCTCCACTTAGACTTGTGCTCCACCTTCAACAGTCTATCGAAGTCTTAAAAATAGGTCAAACATG
The DNA here is from genome assembly GCA_009831015.1 of Picea engelmannii. NCBI lineage: Eukaryota > Viridiplantae > Streptophyta > Pinopsida > Pinales > Pinaceae > Picea > Picea engelmannii. Next base: position 1,134,283 of record ML782390.1, on the reverse strand, counting down.
ACCAAGGATCCTCAAAACTTGGTCAAGGGCCAACAGATTCCAACACATATTTACGCAGAGTGACTTCAATGCACGATAAAAGCGTTGGTAAAAAATACTTAGAGAATACAACTTCAATATTTATTACATAAAAGGTACGGTAAACATAGTGGTCGTTGCATTGAGACATAGACCACGCGTATTCTTGGTAAAACCTCTTCAAACGAATCTTCAAGAAAATATTCTAGCTATATAGATCCATGATGACTCATACAAAGAGGTTAAGGAAAATATTGGACAAGATACCATGGTGGTACCAAAATTTGAAGGCTATTCCTTAGACAACGATGGGTTGTTGAGATTTAATAAAAGGATTTACATACTGCCTAACAATGAATTGAGAAATTTAATCTTAGGAAAAGCTCATAGAGTAGTATATATGACTCATCCGTGAGTCATGAAGATGAAGGATGACCTTAAGCCTTTATTCTTTTGGAAAGGAATGAAATCAAACATAGTTAGTTACATGGAGAGATTTATAGAATGTCAGCAAGTAAAAGATGAACATAGATATACGACAGTATTACTACAACCACGCGTCATTCCAGAATTGAAATGGGAGGTCATTTCGATGGAATTTATATTTGGATTTCCATTGACGACAATGATACATGACTCAATATTCATGGTAGTTGACACTCTGATTAAGAGTGCACATTTTATTCTTGTACATACGACGTATCAGGTGCCAGACATAGCTAGAGTTTTTGCTAGTGAGATTGTGAGATTACATGGCATTACAAGAAGGATCATATCCAATTAAGGATCGGTGTTTACAGGATGATTTTGGACCAGTCTCCAAGAGGATTTGGGAGCACAACTGAACTTTAGTACAACATATCACCATGAGATAGACGGGCAAAAAAAAATAATGAACCAAATTTTGCAAGATATGTTGTGTATGTATGTAATGGAACAACAAAAGGATTGGGAAGAGTTCCTACCACTGGTATAGTTTGCATACAACAAAAACTATCAAAGTACCATTAATATGGCACCATTTGAGTTTCTATACGTGTGACTGTGTTGAACACCATTGATCTGGGATGGACTTGAGGATAGGGTCCTGGTAGGACCATAAGTGATCCAAGAAATGGAAGAACAAATGAAAATGATAATAAAAATGATTAAGGAAACGTGAGATCGACAGAAGCATTGTGTTGATGCACATCGCATTGATCACAATCATGAATTTGGAGACCAAGTTTTCTTGTGGGTGAAACTGCACAAGAGTTCGATCAAGTTCGGAAGAGGTGCTAAATGCTCTCCTAGGTTTGTGGGTCCTTTCGAGATTGTGGAAAAGAAAGGACCCATGGATTATCGACTAGCCTTTCCTACTTCTTTGAGGTGTTTGCACGATATTTTTTGATGTAGGAGCATCGTCAACAAAGCACCCATGGACAACATAGTGAGCACACCACATAGAACGCCTTTTGTTTTGTTTCAAATTTTGAACTATTGACATATAGTGAGGAAATAGGTTTTGAGTGGATTGCAAGTTAAAGAAATATTTAATGAACAAAGACTGGATTATTGCGTGAGATAAGAGGAGATCAATTTTGCTTAAATGAAGCTGATTGCAATGCAGATCTGGAGCATCCACCCTTATCTGCATAGCTCACAAAATTCATTGTAACAAAGGATTAGTAGTTGTTTTCTTTTAATTTGATAGAATATGTAGCTGGAGGAAACCTTAAGAGTCCTCTTGTATAAATAGATGCTTATGCGCCTGAATGAGGCTGTTGAACTTGATGCTGCGAACATAATGTTGTTGAACAATTTACATCAACACATTAGTATTTACGAAGTCAGTTGTTATTTGCTTGTATCAATTGTATCCACTTACATTTGAATGAATATAACATAGGGATATTGATCCAAATGCATGGAAGTATTGTTCTGTAACTATTCCTTGTTATTATATGTTTTAATGAATGCATGAGTTATACTGTGAATGAATGAATCTATGAAGTGTTGAATAAGTTTCAACTATTTCTCTTCCTTGAGATTATGCAAGGAGTGCATACTATATGGAAGGAGTGCATTTAATGGAGTCTTTTGACTCAAAGCTTAGAAGATATAACATGAAAATTTCATATGCAGAGTCTGCATATCATACACAAGGAGTGCATTGACAGAGTCCTTGACTCAAAAAGATCAGGAAGAATAGCTTGAGTTTTCTCATGAAGGGGTGCAAAGATCTATTGCAAGGAGTGCATAGATACAAAAGTTGACCAACTGTCGAAGAATCCCTCTAAGGAGTAATGGGTTCGAGAAACGAAGCTCAGGAGAACTAATGGGAATAAATATTCAAATGGGGAGAATTGTTGAAGGCTTAACGAGTTAATGACTAGGATTTCTTCAGGAGGAAGTGAAGTCACCCTAGAGCATTAGATATGGAGACATTGCGAGGTTGTTAGCTGTGACTTCCTTTGGAAATCCGTGGAGTAATGAAGTCCATTTGTGTTATTGATCTGAGGGAGGACACGTGGCAGAAATCTGTGGACTCTGGGTGAAAGCACTCCAGGAGAAAATGACGGTGGAGTGGTTGAAACTCCCAAATCCCGAATAGCCGAAGTGATCTATAGTCATTGATCTGTGGGAGACATGCATCGACGGATCGTTGACTTTGGGTGAAAGAACTCTGGGAGAAAACGAGGGTGGAGTGGCCAAAAATCCCAAAGCCTGAATGGCCGAAGTGATTTTTAGTTTTCAATCTATGTGAGACACGCGTCGATAGATCATTGAATTTGGGTGAAATCACTCCAGGAGAAAGTGAGTGTGGAAAGGTTGAAACTTCCGAAGCCTGAATAGCCGAAGTGATTTATAGTCGTCGATCTACGGGAGACATGCGTCAACAGATCATGTACTTTGGAAGCGAGGAGAAAGAAACATGGAGAAAAGGGTCGTCTGAAGTGGATCCTCATCATCGAATGAGAAGGACGTGTGGCCCACAATCCTTAACTCCATAATAAAATGCTCTGGGAGAAAGGGTTGAAGGAACGTCTGAAACTCTCGAACGTCGAAGTCCCGAAATGAACCTGATTCATTGATTTAAGCGGACGCGTGGCGCTTGATCTAGAACTTTGGTACATAGTACTTTGGGAGAAAAGGTTGTGTGGGCATATGGGAATCCCAAACGTCGAAGTCCCAAAGTGGAACTAATCCATTGATTTGGATAGACAGGTGGTTCATCATCTAGACCTTCAGCTACAAATCACTCTAGGGAAAAGTGGAGGTTGGAACATTCAGAACTCCCGGAGACGGAGTCCCGAAGTAGGTCTCAACCATTGGTTGTGATGGGGGACATGGACCCTAGATTTGGTCCTGGTTAGAGTCTTGAAGTTGCGAATCATTCATAGGTTATGCCCCAGGTCACATCCTAAGGTCACATGCAAAGAGGGGCCAACGAAAGGAGCTAGCACCTGAATTTAAAGTTTATAAGACCTGCGCCTAAAGAGGAAAAGGAGCATGTGTAATTTGTTTTAGGGGATATTGAAGGCTCGAAAGAGATAATTAATCTCAAGAGATTAAGATCCTTGACTGGGAGGTCGCAAAACCCTTAGGATGGGAGGGGGTTCTGCATCAAGTGGTATCAGAGCCTGATTTTTTTTTCATGTAGCCAAAAAGGAACTCAAAGTTGAGCTTTGTGTGTGAGAAACATTCATCAAAATGTCATCGAGGAGACACATGGAGCCACCTGTAGCCAATTGCGTTGTATAAAGGGAAATGGGAGAGATTTGTGCCAGGTTGGAGGCGATGGAGGCAGTGCAAAGGAGAGAACTTGATGTTGGATATGCTAGTGATGCAGAAAGTGAAGAGATAGGGGTCAAAGAAGAAGATTTAGGGGAATATGTGACCTAAGAATGATTACTGAAAGTTGTTTTGAAGTTGGGAGTGAGAGCAAATATAGACATCCCAATGTATGAAGGAAATTTGGATGTTGAAGAGTTGTTGGACTGGATAAGTTCCATGGTTAAGTACTTTGATTATGAAGATGTTGATGAGGAGAAGAAGGTGAAACATGTTGTCACCAGGCTAAAAGGACATGCAACACTATGGTGGGATGAACTGCAGGTTGATAGGAGGAGAAAAGGCAAGCAGAAGATAAAGAATTGGGACAGAATGGTAGCCAATATGAAGGCTAAATTTATACCCAAGGATTATCAGATAAATCTGTTCAAGAAGTTGCAGAACCTAAGATAGAAGGGCATGACAATGAAATAGTACATAGAGGAGTTTTGCAAGCTGAATATCAGGATTGGACAAAGGCAAAAATATGAAGAAAAAGTTTCCAGATATATAAATGGCTTGAGATATGAAATCCATGATGAAATCAACATGATGACAGTGAGGACAGTGGAGGATGCTTATCATATTGCACTGAAGGTAGAGGAGAAGTTAGCTAGAGAACATAGTTAGCAAAGCAGAGGCAGAAGCCCAAACAAAGGTAAGGGAGTTTCCCATGAAAAGGCACATAAAACCAAGAATGAGACTGAGAAACCACATAGTCACTCAGAAGGAGGAGGAAGTTCTCGAGGGAGAGAGAAATTATTCTAGAGGAAGAGGAATAAGAAAAGGAGGAGAGGTAAGGTGTTATGCATGTGTAAGTAAATGACACATGTCTTGGGAATTCCCCGAGAGAAATAAATAAGGATGAGGTGAGGCACACATTTCAGAAGAACATAAAAGGAATGTTGAAGCAGAAGGTGCAAAGGATGAAAAATATTTGATATTGAGGAAGGTTCTCTTAAAACAAGAGCCATAAATTAAAAATCCAGTGCAAAGGAATAGTTTGTTGAGGACAGCTTGCAAGACTAAAGATAGAGTATGCAAGGTGATAATTGATAGTGGGAGCACTGATAACTTAGTATCCACTGAGATGGTGGAGAAATTGGAGCTGGAGACAACTGAACACCCCAATCCATATAAGGTATCATGGTTGCAAAAAGGATACCAGGTAATGGTAACTAAACAATGCCTTATTGAATTTAAATTAGGTGGATATAGAGATGAGATTATGTGTGATGTAATTCCCATGGATGTATGTCATGTTTTGAGTGGAATACCATGGAAGTTTGATAGGAATGTCATTCATGATGGGAGAATAAATACTTACACTTTAGAAAAGAATGGTAGAACACACATGTTGCTGCCAATAGAAGAGAAGAAAGTAAAGGAAGAAGCCAACAAAAGCATACTTCTCATGTGTGGGAAGGAACTCCTGAGTGAGTTCAAGAAGGAACAGGAGTTGCAATTTGTTATGGTGAGGAAACCAAAAGTTTTCCTTGCAATTACTTCTATGGATGATTTTCCTAAAGAAGTTCATGAGTTGTTGGAGAATGTTTCTGACATAGTAGTGGATAAGTTTCCTAACTCATTGCCACCTATTAGAAGTATCAACCATCATATTGATTTGATACCAGGAGAAAGTCTTCCAAACAAAGAAGCATACAGATTGACACCTCAAGAGAATGAGGAGGTAAAGAAACAAGTCCGGGATTTATTAGACAAGGGTTTAGCCAGAGAAAGATTCATCCCATGCACAATACCAACTATGTTGAGTCCAAATAAGGATGGAGGATGGAATATGTGTACAAACTCAAGAGCCATAAACAAGATCACCATCAGGTACAAATTTCCTTTGCCAAGAATGGATGACTTATTGGATTTCTTAAGTGCAGAATTTTTTTTTTCAAAGATAGATTTGAAAAGTGGATATCACCAGAAAAGGATGAGAGAAGTTGATGAGTGGAAAAAAACCTTTAAGACAAATGAAGGGTTGTATGAGTGGCTTGTTATGTCGTTTAGCTTAACAAATTCCACAAGTACTTTTATGAGATTGATGAATGAAGTATTCAAAGATTTCATTGGTAAGTTTGTGATTGTATATCTGGATGATATACTGGTCTTTAGAAAGACTAAAGAGGAGCATTTGAGACATTTGACATTAGTGATGAAGAGACTGCAGTAGGAAGAGTTTTTGATTAATCTGAAGAAGTCCTCTTTCATGAAAACATAACTCATATATTTGGGTTTTGTGATCTCTTAAAATGAATTGAATATAGATCCAAAGAAGGTAAAAGAAATAAAAGAATGATCATCACCAGGGAGTATATTTGAGGTGATAAGAGTCCATGGATTAGCGAGTTTCTATAAGAAGTTCATTAGAATTTTTTGTGGAATGTTTGCACAAATGATGGACACGGTGAAGAAAAGACACAAGTATTTAAAATGGATAGAAGAGGCCTAGAGGAGATTCAATATATTGAAGGGGAAGATAACAGAACAACCAATTATGGTCTTACCAAATTTAGAGAAGACATTCCAAGTGAGATGTGATGCAAGTGGGGTTGCAATTGGAGCAGTCTTGAGCCAATATAATAGGTATGTTTCATATTTTAGTGAGAATTTGAATGAGACTAAGAGGAATTACTCCACATATGATAAAGAATTTTATGTCATAATTCACGCTTTGAAGAAGTGGAGGCACTATCTTGTTGTAAACAAATTTATCTTGTATAGCGATAATCTAGATTTATAATTCATAACCAGATAGAAGAAGTTAAACCAGAGACATGCTAAGTTGATATAATTCATGCAAAATTTCACTTTTGTCATTAAACATATTTCTGGTAGTGCTAACAAAGTTGTTGATTCATTGAGCAGGGGATGTCTGATTCTAAATGAATTTCAAGTGAAGCCCTTGGGGTTTGAACACCTTAAGGATATGTATTGTGATTATCCGGATTTTAAAGAAGCACATGAGGCATGTGAAAATATCGTTCTCAGGGACAAAAGCCAATGGACAAAGTATATGAATTAAGATGGATTGTTTTTTAAAGGTTGTCAATTGTACATACTGAGGTGCTCGATGAGAGAAAAACTGTTGAAGGAAAAACACAGTGGAGGTCTAGAAGGACATTTTGGCCATGAAAAGACATTTGTATAGTTGAATAGTTCATACTCTTGGCCAGGTATGAGAGCAGAGGTGAAATTTTTTGTGAAAAAATGTAATATTTTCCAGTATACAAAAGGAAAGAAACAAAACATTGGATTGTATCAACCATTTCCTATCCCAGATAGGCCTTGGGATGCAATAATCATGGATTTTGTGTTGAGATTTCCAAGAACCCAGAGGGGAACTGATTCCATATTTTTTGTGGTTGATAGATTCTCAAAAATGACACACTTTATCCCATGCCATAAGACTATTGATGCAACACATGTTGCAAACTTCATTTTCAACGAAGTTGTGAAACTTCATGGATTTCCCAGGAGCATTGTCTCAGACATAGACACTAAATTTCTTGGTCATTTATGGAGAACATTATGGAATAAGATGGGGACATAACTGTCTTTTAGTTTAGCATATCAACCTCAAACAAATGGACAGACTCAGGTGGTAAATAGGAGTTTAAGAGATTTGTTGGGATGTTTGGTCATTGAACATCATATCCAGTGGGATCAAATTCTACCACAAGGAGAGTTTGCATATAATGACTCACCAAATAGAAGTATAGTAAAAAGCCCATTTCAGATAGTGTATGGAATCAATCCAAGAGGAGTATCAGAATTTAGAGATCTGGAGAAAAGTGAATTCATAAGTGCTACAGCAGAAGACTTCACTGCAGAAATGCAGAAGCTTCATAATTAGATCAAGGAGCAGTTGTAGAGAAGAAATGAAAAATATAAACGAAGGGTTAAACAACGTAGGAGAGAATTTCAATTTGGAGTTGGAGATCAAGTCTTACAAGACCTAATAAAGGAAAGGTTCCCAAAAGGAACATATAACAAGATGAAGTTGAAGAAGATTTGACCATGCGAGATCCTAAGAAATTTTGGTACCAATGCGTATGAGTTAGAGATGCCAAGGGATGTGGGTATATCACCCATATTTAACATTTCAGAACTGTATCCTTACAGGAAAGAAGACACGGGAAGATCAAAATACCAAGAGAATATTTAGTGGGAGAAGCAGATGCCTTTAGCAGAAAATACATAGATGGAGAAGATCAATGATCAGAAGATTGGTAAGAACACCAGGAGAAAGGCATATTTTGAATATTTAGTAAAATGGAAGGGACACCCAATAGAAGATGCTAGTTGGGTAAATGAAGCTGATATACAGAGGCATTGAAACTCAGTGCAGGAGCTCATGGACATGAGTCCATGATTTTTTTGCCAGAGGAGTATGATGCAGGAGCATCATCAACAAAGAACCCGTGAACAACACAATGAGCACAATGCATAGTGCGCCTTTTATTTTGTTTTAAATTTTAAACTATTGATGTATCATGAGGAAATATTTTTTATTGGATTGCAAGTTAAAGAAATATTTAATGAACAAAGATTGGATGATTGCGTGAGATCATAGGAGATTAGGTTTCCTTAAATGAAATTGACTGTAATGCAGATTTGGATCATTTGCCCCTATCTACATATCTTACAAAATTCATTGTAACAGAGGCTTCATAGTTGAATGCTTTTAATTTGATAGGATAGGTAGTTGGCATAAACCCTAAGAGTCTTCCTTTATAAATAGACACTTATGTGCCTGAATGAGTTTGTTGAACCTAATGTTGTGAACATAATATCGTTGAATAGTTTACAGCGGCACATTAGTATTTACTAAGTTAATTTTTATTTTCTTGTATTAGTTGTAGCCACTTACATCTGAATGATTATAACAGAGGGATATTGATCCAAATGCATGGAAGTATTGTTGTGTAACTATTCTATGTTATTATCTATTTTCATGAATGCATGAGGTATATTGTGAATGAATGAATCCGTGAATTGTTGAATAAGTTTCAATTGTTTCTCTTCCTTGATCTTATGCAAGGAGTGCATATTGTACGCAAGGAGTGCGTTTAACAGAGTCTTTTGACTCAAATCTCATAAGTGATAGTGTGAAACTTTCATATGTAGAGTGTGCATATCGTACACAAGGAGTGTGTCGACAGAGTCTTTGACTCAAAAAGATCAGGAGGAATAGCTTGAGTTTTCTCGTGAAGGGGTGCAAATATCTATTGCAAGGAGTGCACAGATCCAAAAGTCGACTAAGTGTTGAAGCAACCCTCTAAGGAGTAAGGGGTTCGAGAAATGAAGCTCACAAGAAATAACGGGAAGAAATATTCAAAGGGGGAGAATATTTTAAGGTTGAACGAGTTAACGACTAGTATTTCTTCAGGAGGAAGCAGAGTCACCCCAGACCGTCAGATATGGAAAGGTTGTGAGGCAGTTAGTCGTGAGTTACATTGGAAATCCGTGAAGTAATGGAGTCCATCTGTGACTTAGAACCAAGGGAGGACACATGGTAGAAATCCATGGACTTCGGGTGAAATAAATACGGGAGAAAATGAGAGTGGAGTGGCCGAAACTACAGAATCCCGAATAGCCAAAGTGATTTGAAGTCGTCGATCTATGGGAGACACGCGTCAATAAATCATTGTCCTCAGGTGAAAGAAATTTGGGAGAAATGAGGGTGGAGTGGCCAAAACTCTCGAAGCCCAAATAGCTGAAGTGATTTTTAGCCATTGATTTGTGGGAGACATGTGTCAATAGATCATTGACTTTGGGTGAAAGCACTCTGGGAGAAAGAGAGTGTGGAGAGGTTGAAACTCCCGAATCCCAAATAACTGAAGTGATTAACAGTTCTCGATCTACGGGAGACATGCATAAACAAATTTCATACTTCAAGACCGAGGAGAAAGCAACACGGAGCAGAGGGTCGCCTGAAGTGGATCCCCACTATTGAACAATAAGGAAGCATGGCGCATGATCCTTAACTCTAGAAGAAAATTCTCCGGGAGAAAAGGCTACAAGAACATTCGAAACTCCTAAACTCTAAAGTCTCAAAATGAACCTGATTCATTCATTTAAGAGGATGTATGGCGCTTGATCTGGAACTTCGGGTAAGAAGTACTTCATAAGAAAAGGTTTTGTGGGCATCCAAGACTCCTAAAATCCAAAGTCCCGAAGTGGGCCTAAGTCGTTGATTTGGAGAGACACATGGTGCCTGATCTAGAACTCTAGGTATGTAGCACTCTAGGGAAAAGTGGAGGTTGGAATATTCATAACTCCCGGAGTGCGGAGTCCCGAAGTAGATCTGAACTGTTGGTTGTGAAGAGGGACATGGACCCTAGAGATGGTCCCAGTTAGAGTCCTTAAGTTGCAAAACATCAGAAAGTTAAGCCTCGGGTCATAGGTCGAGGTCACATGCAAAGAGGGGCCAGTGGAAGGAGCTAGCGCCCGAATTTCAAGTTTATAAAATCGCTAAAGAAGGGTGGGGTTGCGGGTTCCATAATACGCATGGATAAAGATAAAATTGGGCACGTGTAAGTTGTTCCAGGGACTACTGAAGGCCCAAAAGAGCTAATTCATCTCAAGAGATTAATATCCTTGACCAGGAGGTTTCATAATCCTTAGGAGGGGAGGGGGGGTCTACATCATTTTTCATGTATCTGTTTTGAGACATTATGTTAGTTATCCTACACATGTGATTGACATGAGTTCTTTGCAGGTGTCGGACGAGGGTGTTCTCACGACTGAGCCAGTCCACATTTTTGACCTTCGCATTCGACAACTATGACGTCGAATAATCGATTAGGTCAAGGTCCAATGGGAAAATTATATCCCACACTCGTCCACATGGGAGGATGCATATGATATGTGTCAATAGTTTCCTTACTTTTTTGATAGATTAGATATATAGATCTTCTCAGATAGTTTTATTTACGCATTTTATATATTGTACAACTTTAGGATGAAGATTAAAACAAGAGGGGATGTATGTAAGATTCTTCTCTTGCAAGCACATGTTGTCAACTTATTCTTTGAGGACACTTACGTGCAAGTGATCTGGTTATAGTACATGGTTATTTGTTTTTCTTATGGATTTTTATGATGATGTTGATGGTTGTGATTTAACGTTATTTGATATGTGTGAATTGGTATATGCTATTGACGAGTTTTACGTGAGTGTGGAGGACACTTGGCAGATTGTGGACGTCGAGGGCATCAATGATGCCAACAATTTTTTCTTAATGGATGCCAAGAAATTCGCATATCAGGGATTTTATTCTTTTACAATTTTATAGGAGCGCTTAATGCATATTGTCTTAAGTAGCGTGTCGAATAAATTTAGTTTCTGTATATATTTTTTTTGAAACGCACAAGGGAACTCTCCACTATTTTGATTAATCTTCCCAATGTAAAATTTACTCCAATACCCTGTATTCATACCAATGGTGTCCTATGGATCATTCTCATGGTCCGTGAGGTCTGCATTTTGTTCAAGTGGAAGGATCACATTGAACTTGAAATCCTTTAGGAGATGATTGTGTACGAGACTCTAGTGGATATCTAGTATTGAGTCCTCGCATTCAACCCTTTTTGTCCATAGATAATACACGCATGTCAAGTACTACTCCGATTTTATCGCTATGATTTGTTGGATAACTTATGTTTTCCATGGTGGGAAATTTGAATGCTATGTGATTTGTTGATTATCAATTTCATTGTAAAAGTTTAATGAAGTTACTTGTAGGTAATATTTCATTAGACCCTTAATATTCACTCTTTTCGATATCGAAATAGTAACAATAATGCAAACATCCACATATATGAAAGAAACATGGAAACAAGTATGCAAGCACAAGATGTGATTGTTGAACTTTACACATATGTAACTCTATATTGTTTATGTATAAATTTACCAAGTTTCATAGGGTTCGATCATAAATTATATTATTATTGTGAGTTTATAAATTAATTATTTAGAAGGAACTAGACCCATTGTTGAAATTAAGAATCATGTGAAGGAAAAGGCACAATTGAGTCACAATAGTGTTTATGACGAGTAACCCTTTAACTCATTAAATTAATTATAACTAGAATATGCACTTCAGAAATGATCAATTAAGGCACAGGTTGCCCAACCTTGGAAGTGATAGATGCTTCTGATATTTGTTTATTGTGTTAATAACATAGAATGATGCAGTTGTTAACGTATTGTCTTTGTGTTAAGGTTCTAGAATAGCATAGAATGATGTAGTTGTTAACTTGTTGTCTTTGTTCTTTCTTGCGTAGATGCAGTGTTATTCGTTTACATGTTATTTTGACAAGATTGTGTATGTGTCATTACATGACTTACTATTAGAATGTATTCATGATGTTTAGAATAGGAGTTGGTTATGGGATTTAGACACCTCCTTGTTCCTCAGAACAGTCGCCAGTCCTGAGACCTTAAGTGGTCAAAATAAATCAGATGAATCCTAGACTTGAGCGTTGCTTATGTCTCTTGGAGGTATTAACCATGGAAGATCGGTTGGGTGTGTAGTTTCCTTATGTTATCACTTGAGATATGTGGATTGAATATTAACGATGTTGCTTCAATTGATCGTTATGTGTTTATTATGTATCATTATTTATTATGATGATGTGTTTATTATGAGTCGTTATTAATTATGTAATGTGTTTATTATGTGTCATTATTAATTAGGACGATGTCTCGATGGCAATGCTATTCATTATGTGGTGACATTTTAATTTCCTAATGCAAGAAAACTATATATATACATGTTTTGTAACCACTAATTGTTATCGTAATAGATGGGTCGTTACAACTCAGGTGTCTGTAACAATGGGATGGGATGTGTTTCTCTCTTAGGGGCACTAGATATACTCACTTGTTAACTCTCATATACATGTTTATTAACCCTAACTTGATGTTAGTTCTGACCCTTGACACAACTATTCCAACAAAACTCCATTCATCATTATAAAAGAATATACCAACGAACATATATTCATATACAACCTCATAAGATCTAGATCTGACTACTAAGTATGACATTCATCAATTTAGTGTTGTTTCATAGATTTGTAACATCCCTCTCTTGCGAACACATGTTATCGAATTATTCTTTGAGGACACTTGCATGCAAGTGATCCTGTTATAGTACATAGTTATTTGTTTCTCCTATGGATTTTTATGATGATGTTGAAGGTTGTGATTAATGATATTTGAGATATATGTATTGGCAGATGTTATTGACGAGTTTTCCCTGAGTGTGCATGAAACTTTCCAGATTGTTTATGTCGATGACATCAATGGACCTCCTTTGACTCTGGATTGCGTTAGGGAGTGGATTGTATTGGTTTGAGTATTTCATTTATGCATATGTGACATATGATTGATTATAGTATGATGTTATATATGGATCATTGACAGTGTTTCATTGATGGATGCAGGATGACGAATGCTTGTTAATTTGACTCACATAAGGAGTAAAGGGGCCATGCACAAAAACTAAATATTGAGGGAGAGGTGTCGCAGTGTCCCTGTCACAACCTACTAGAACTTCCATCATGGCTAAAACTATAGGTTAGCTATTACATAGTTCAAGAGGTCAATGATTTCGTGAGGGAATACTGAGACAGTCGCTCACGAATATTGTAAGGGGCACACAATAAGGCGGGGTCCTTATTCCTTAGAAGCCCTTAATATCTCACAAGGTTGCCCGAATGGAGTGTTGACTCCAAGGGTTGGACAACTACCAAAACCAGTAAAAAGGCAAGTCGCACCTTTAGAGCGTGAAGTTGCACTTGAAAGGCACGTTGTGTAAGTAACACTTGAGTCAATTAATTTAGGTGGCCTAGAAAACCTAGAGTGGATAATTAAACCTTGTAAAATCTTTAAGAATTGTCGTATTTAATTAATTAATTAAGCATTGAAATTATTGATTGTAAATCCCAAGTGAAAGTCTAAGCCTATTCAAAACAGTGGAAGAAATTAAGAATAAGTCTAAGTTTTGTAAGAAAACTAAAACTAAATCATAAATTAAATTAAAAAAGGGATGAAGATAATCAAGTCAAGATTTAAGAAAAGGTGAAATATATCTAATTTTTATAAGGCACATGTGTGCAAGAAAATAATAAAAGGAACCTTTAAAATAAGAAATAAATAAAGATGAGAGAATAGGGTATGCATAGAAAGGAATCCAGAGTCTAGCTACCAACAGTTTCACTAGGAGAAGACCCCTATTTTAACTCAACTAATATTTAGTAAGGCATCAATCATTAAATGGGAATATGAGGAATAATGAGGCAACTTGGAGTGATTTAAGGAGTGCATTTAAGAAACATGAGGGAAATTGGCTTTTAATTCAAATATAATATATAATATGTAAATACTTGTGGAACTTGGGGAGAGGGTGACAAGTGTAAGGGGGACATAATTCTAAATTATTTAATTAAAAGAAAAATTAATTATGCAAGTCGGGATGTGTCAATAAGGAAACTCCTATAAAGAAAATGGTCTAAATGGAAAAAGGGATCATTGATCTGGATTATTTTCGGCACGAAATGAGAGTGGAGATATAATAAAGAAATGCACATAGATATTGAAAATATTCAATAATATAATAGAAAGGTATCAGAGATGCAACCATAAACATAGATATACAATAATACACAATTTCTATTAATCAGAGAAATGTACAGAGACTGTAAAAATACAGAGTGAAAGACTCGCTAGAATGGTGGCAGCTTATCTTTGAGAAGAGATGTGACGACTACTCGCATTCACAAGAAGATGATTACAATGAGGCTCTGAAGGCCCTTTTACAATAAACGGGAATTCCAAAAGTCCTAGACATCCAAAAACCTAACCCTAGGATATGAAGCGCCAAAAGTCATGTGGGCCCCGTTTGGGAAAGTGAGTACATCAACTTCCCGGGGTCGTAACTTTTGCATACAATCTCCATTTTAGGCGTGTGATAGCTCGTTGGAAAGGTATCATCGAGGAGATTCATTTTGGGGGCTCAATTATGTCTTCAACTATCATTAAAAACCTCTATATCGAAAAACATTCATTTAGGCCCTCAAAATGGCCCCGGAAGTTAAAACCTGCTAAAAATAGTAAATTGCCAAAATTGCTAGAAAATAGTTTTGAGCCAATCGGAAAAGGTGGGTGGCCACCGATATCCACCTAGATAAATCCTCCCTCCTTAGGAAGCAATGGTCTCCATTGCATTGAGTTCCCGGGGGATAGGGAAAAGCGTTTGCTGGATCTGCATCTGGGTGAGTTGCTTGTCTTGATGGAGAAGTGGTGATGCAGGAGCATCGCTCACTCATCAAGTGAGCCAGTGCATGGAGCAGAAAGGACAGCTGCATAGCGCCAACACACATTTTGAAATACCTTGGAAGTTGTTGCGTCGTTCTTTAATGAAGGCATTCATAAATAAGCGCACTTGTATTGTAATGGACCTTGATCCTTTAAGCTCTCATCCTTAGATAGGAAGGCATTTAATAGATTTAATGCTGTTAGATAGGAATTTAATTGTAGATTTGATAGTTTCATTTTTCGAGAGGGAAAACAGATATAGACACCCTCCTTTGTATCATTGTAACATTAGCATTCAGGAGCAAGAAGAGAGAGCAAGCACAGAAATTGTGAAGAACAACCATGTGCAAATGTTTTTGAATTAATAAGAAGAGAGTCTTTGATTCAATTTCATGACTGGTGTTGCCTCTGTGTGTGTGCTTCTTATGTGCTCATGAATGTTTGTTTTCTTTGTATGCATTTGCTTTGAATATGTTGTGCATGTGGTTTCAGGGTTCTTCATTGAAGCCCGAGAGAGAGGACAATAAGTTTCAATTGTTTCTCTGTCTGAGCCAGGAGATTCCTGCATAGAGTGTAGTCGAATTCATCCGCATAGAGTGCGTTGATGAGGCTAGACAGTTAAACTCTTATTCTCATTCGCCCAGAAGTTGATTTGGGTTGATAGAGCCGTGCAGGAGATGTGCAGGCTGAACTGGAAGTCTCAGTTGTGAATCTGAGCAGGAAGCTAAGGACTGTCGTTGCAGGAAGTGCACAGGATCTGAAGGACTCAACACTTTCGGAGTTGTTGAGGATCGAGTACGAGAAGTGTGTGAGAGGTCTCAGAAGGGAGCAGAGACGAAAAGATCAGGAGGGATAGTTCCTTGTGAATTCCATGAGGAAGGACCCAGGAGAAGGTTCGAGCTGGAAAAATATTTGGAGCGGAAGAAATCCTCAAAGGGGAGGATCAACGGCCAGGACTCGCAGGATAGATTCACGAAATATCGCTGACCGTCAGATCCGGGAGAAGTGGCAAGGGATTTAACCCTTAGGCGCAGGAAGAACCAAGAGCCATCGAAATTTGACATATCGGGTTTCCCGGAGGTAAGAGTTTCATAGCTGTTGAAATCGCGATTGGCRATTTCCCAATTTAATCGGAGCCGTCGATCATTATAGGGGACAGGTGGCACGAGATCTCGGAAAGTCGAGATTTAATCGGAGCCGTCGATCATTATAGGGGACAGGTGGCACGAGATCCCAGAAAGTCGAGATTCAACATTCGAGGTTTTATGGTGCAAGGGAATTGCGACCAGTGAAATCGCAATCCCACGATCCCCGATAGAGTGGAGAGAGGAGGTGACGTGGCGAGGAATTAGCGCATGTGCATATCGGAGTTCGAGGTTCAGTGATATGTGGTACAAGAGAATCACGACATTTCATGTGTCGATTTTCCGATAGGGAAATCCCTGACAGAACAGAAGCATTGACCTTATGACCCATCGGGTTCTGGATTTTTGAGCAGTGCAAGAACCTCATACACAGGTTTCACGATATTGCGAAACCCGATTTCCCGACAAGCAAAGGGGAGATCGCGGAAGGAGATTTATGTGGGTAGTAAGAACTCCCATAAGGAGTTGGAAGAGTATTTTAACTCTTTGGGCATGAGTGAGAGAAGGTCTTGGTGATCGCGATCGTTCTCTGAGGAGTGGGGAAGGTTGCACCAAGTGGTATCAGAGCGGGACGACTCTTTTCTTTCTGAAGCAGAGAAGAGGATTCATTATGCCACCTAGAAGAGAAAGGAAATCACCTTGTCTAGAGGACAGGGATGCGCGAAGAAGAGGTAGGCCAACAGGGAATCCAGAAATGGAGCGCCAAATGAGAGATCTCCGAGAAAGACTCGAGGAGATGGAGACTATGCAGAGACGCGGAGTTGGTGCAGGGGATCTTAGTGATTCCGAAGTTGAAGAGGAAGCTGGACATGCAGAAGAAGTCACAGTAGAAGACTCATCAACCGAGCGGTTGATCAAAGCCATCGCCAGGATGGGTGTGAAGGCGAAAATGGATATTCCAGTCTATGAGGGAAGTCTGGATGCAGAAGAGTTGTTGGATTGGATCTGAGCCCTTGAAACCTACTTCAATTATGAGGAGATCGAAGAGGACAAGAAATTTAGACATGCTGTCACCCAGTTGAAGGGGCATGAAGCATTGTGGTGGGACGAGCTATAGGCAGATAGGCGCTGCAAGGAAAAACAGAAGATCAAAAGTTGGGACAAGATGATCGTGAAGATGAAAGCGAAATTCATCCCCAGAGATTATCATATCACACTGTTCAGGCGAATGCAGAACCTGGGAAAGAAGTTGATGACGTTGAAGGAGTACACCGAAGAATTCTATAAGCTCAATATCAGAGCAGGTCATCAAGAGAGTGATGATGAAAAGGTGGAAAGATACCTGAATGGTTTAAGATATGACATTTAGGATGAATTAAGCATGGTAACCATCAGGATGGTGGAGGATGCTTATCAGATGGCTCTGAAAGCCGAGGAGAAGCTGAGCCGAAAGCAAGGTCAGCGAGGACAAGGCAGAAGTCAGCCCAGAAGCAAGGCAGTTTCCCAGGATAAATACCAGAAGCCCAAGGAGGAATGGCAGAAACCTCAGGGTAAATTTGAAAGAGGTGGAACCTCATAGCGAGGATAGCCACAGGTTGAACAAAGAAGACAACAAAATGATCAACGCGGAGATTATGCTGATGCAAACACTCTTCCTCGTACTAGAGGTCGAGGTAGAGGAAGAGGTGGAGTGATCACATGTTTTACATGTGGAAAGAATGGGCACAATTCATTTGAGTGTCCAGAGAAAAAGCAAGCCGGAGGAGAAGCTCACATCACAGAAGCACAGGGGCGTGATGCTGAGAACGAAGATGCAGACAGCGGAAGATCGCTTGGGATGCATAAAGTTATCTTAACACCCGAGAAGGAGGTGGAGAACACAGCTCAGAGGAGCCAACTGTTCAGAATAGCTTGCACAGCCAGAGACAGGAAATGCAAGGTCATCGTGGATAGTGGAAGCACTGACAATCTCGTTTCGACCGAGATGGTGGAAAAGATGGAGCTGGAGATGACCAATCACCCGAGTCCATATAAAGTTTCATGGCTGCAGAAGGGACATCAGGTGAGTGTTACAAAACAATGTTTGGTTGAATTCAAAATAGGTGGATATAAGGATAAAATTCTGTGTGATGTCATTCCCATGGATGTCTGTCATGTATTGCTCGGTAGACCATGGTAGTATGACAGAAATGTGGTTCATGATGGGAGGATGAACACATATACCTTAGATAAGGATGGGAGGACACACAGGTTGCTTCCGATAAAGGATAAGGAAGTAAAGCCGGAAGTAAGAAATACCATACTTGTCATGAGTGGGAAGAATCTTCTCACAGAGATGGAGAAGAAAGAAGATCCACAATTCTTTGTGGTCAGGAAACCGAGAATTGTCCTGACTAGCACAAGAGTGGATGACTTGCCAGAAGAGATTCAGGAACTGTTGGGAGAGTTCGCTAATATCATCGTGGACGAACTACCTCGTTTGTTGCCACCGATGTGGAGTGTGATTCACCACATAGACCTCATACCAGGAACAATTTTTCCGAATAAGGCTGCGTACAAGTTGACGCCGCAGGAAAATGAGGAGGTCAAAAGGAAGGTACAGGATCTGCTGGACAAGGGACTGGTCAGAGAGAGTTTGAGTCCATGTGCTGTTCCGACAGTGCTAATTCCAAAAAAGGATGGAGGCTGGAGAATGTGTACAGACTTGAGAGAGATAAACAAGATCACCATCAGATACAGATTTCCACTGCCGAGAATGGATGATCTGATGGATTGCCTGAGTGGGGCAAATTATTTTTCAAAGATTGATCTCAAAAGAGGATATCATTAGATTCGCATGAGAGAAGGTGATGAATGGAAGACAAAATTCAAGACAAATGAAGGTTTGTATGAATGGTTGGTCATGCTGTTTGGTTTGACAAACGCGTCGAGCACATTCATCAAGCTGATGAATGAGGTCCTGAGGGAATTCATCAGAAAATTCGTTGTCGTATACCTGGACGATATACTGATTTTCAATAAGATGAAGGCTGAACACTTGAAACATTTGGCCATTGTAATGAGAAGACTACAGCAGGAGAAGCTGTTGATAAATATGAAGAAGTCCACATTTATGTAGATAGAGCTCATTTATTTGGGTTTTGTGATTTCGGATAATGAATTGAAGATGGATCCAGAGAAAGTGGACGTGATTAAGAATTGGCCATCACCCCAAAATGTTTTCGAGGTGGGGATTTTTCATGGTTTGGCTAGTTTCTACAGGAAATTCATTAGGAATTTTAGTGGAATCAGCACAACGATGATGGACACCGTGAAAAAACGACATAAAGTTTTTCATTGGACAACAGAGGATGAGAAGAGATTCAATTTGTTGAAGCGAAAGATCACAGAGCAACCAATTATGGTGTTGCCTGATTTCCAGAAGACATTTCAAGTGAAATGTGATGCCAGTGGGTATGCCATAGGAGGGGTCTTGAGTCAGGATGACAGGCCAGTGGCATATTTTAGCGAGAAGCTGGATGACGCAAAGCTGAAATACTCCACGTATGATAAAGAGTTTTATGCCATCATACAGGCATTGAAGAAGTGGAGGCATTACTTGATACCCAAGAAATTTGTTATGTACAGTGATAATCATGCATTGCAGTTTGTGAGTCAACAAGAGAAGTTGAACCAGAAGCATGCAAAATGGGTAGAGTACATGCAAAATTTCACATTTGTGATCAAACAAATTTCAAGAACTGCTAACAAAGTGGCTGATGCTTTGAGCATAAAATGTTTTTTCTTGTAGGAGTTCAGAGTCAAAACATTGGGTTTTGAAAATCTGAAGGACATGTATGCAGGTGATGTAGATTTTGCAGAGGCATATGAAGCAACTGAGAATCCATTTCTTAGAGATCGGAGCCCGTGGATGGATTATATGATCCAAGAAGGATTGTTGTTCAGAGGCAATCAACTATGTATTCCAATTTGCTCCATGAGGGAGAACTTGGTGAAGGAAAAGCATAGTGGCGGATTAGCAGGTCATTTTGGACATGACAAAACATTCGCGAAGCTGAGCGAATCGTATTTTTGGTTGGACATGCGAGAAGAGGTCAAGAGGTTTGTTGACAGGTGTCGAATTTGTCAACATTCGAAGGGCCGGAAGCAGAACGCGGGTTTTTATCAGCCGTTGTCCATACCTGAGAGGCCATGGGAGGCGATTAGCATGGATTTTGTTTTTGGATTGTCGAGGACACAGAGAGGTGTTGATTCCATATTTGTGGTGGTAGATAGGTTTTTGAAGATGGCACATTTTATACCGTGTCAGAAGACCAGCGATGCGACCCACATCGCGAATTTTTTTTTCAAGGAGATTGTTAGACTCCATGGATTGCCGAGAAGCATAGTCTCGGACAGGGATACCAAGTTCATAGGTCATTTTTGGAGGAAGCTATGGAAGAAGCTAGGAACTAATTTGGCTTTTAGTTCATCTTACCATCCGCAGACAGACGGACAGACCGAGGTGGTCAACAAAACTCTTGGAGACTTGTTGAGAAGCTTGGTGACATAGCACTACAACAGTTGGGACAACATATTGCCACAGACAGAGTTTACGTACAATGATTCTGTGAATCGGAGTACAAGCGCAGAGCCGATCAGCGGAAGAGACAACTTCATTTTGAAGTTGGTGATATGGTTCTGGCACACCTAAGGAAGGAAAGGTTCCCAAGGGGAACATATAACAAGCTCAAAATGAAGAAAATTGGGCCATGCAAAGTCCTGAAGAAATTCGGGGAGAATGCTTTTGAGATTGAGTTGCCATATGGCATTGGGATATCTTCGATATTCAATGTTTCGGATTTATACCCATACAGGTCTAGAGAAGCAGACAATGGAACTGAGCAGCCAGTGATCCAGTGGATGAAACAATTGCCAGTTACAGAGAAGCCGCAGATGGAGTGCATACTCGACAAGTGAGTGGGAAAGAAGACCAGGCGGAAGCAGTATTTTGAGTACCTGGTGAAATGGAAGAATCACCCAGGGGAGGATGCAAGCTGGGAGACTGAAGCGATGATACAGAAGCATGGACAAACCGTGCAGGAGCTCATGGACAGGAGCCCATGAAATCTTTCAAGCCGAGGAGTATGATGCAGGAGAATCACTCACTCATCAAGCGAGCCAGTGCGTGGAGTAGAAAGGACAGTTGTATAGTGCCGGCACACATTTTGAAATAGCTTGGAAGTTGTTGCGTCGCTCTTTAATGAAGGCATTCATAAAGAAGTGCACTTGTATTGTAATGGACCTTGAGCCTTTAAGCTCTCGTCCTTAGATAGGAAGGCATTTAATAGATTTAATGTTGTTAGATAGGAATTTAATTGTAGATTTGATAGTTTCAATTTTCGAGAGGGAAAACAGATATAGACACCCTCCTTTGTATCATTGTAACATTAGCATTCAGGAGCAAGAAGAGAGAGCAAGCAGAGAAATTTTGAAGAACAACCATGTGCAGATGTTTTTGAATTAATAAGAAGAGAGTCTTTGATTCAATTTCATGACTGGTGTTGCCTCTGTGTGTGTGCTGCTTATGTGCTCATGAATGTTTGTTTTTTTTTGTATGCATTTTCTTTGAATATGTTGTGCAAGTGGTTTCAGGGTTCTTCATTGAAGCCTGAGAGAGAGGAGAATAAGTTTCAATTGTTTCTCTGTCTGAGCCAGGAGATTCCTGCATAGAGTGCAGTCGAATTCATCCGCATAGAGTGCGTTGATGAGGCTAGACAATTAAACTCTTATTCTCATTCACCCAGAAGTTGATTTGGTTTGATAGAGCCGTACAGGAGATGTGCAGGATAAACTGGAAGTCTCAGTTGTGAATCTGAGTAGGAAGCTAAGGACTGTCGTTGCAGGAAGTGCACAGGATCTGAAGGACTCAACACTTTGGGAGTTGTTGAGGATCGAGTACGAGAAGTGTGCGAGAGGTCTCTGAAGGGAGCAGAGTCGACAAGCTCAGGAGGGATAGTTCCTTGTGAATTCCGTGAGGAAGGACCCAGGAGAAGGTTTGAGCTGAAAAAATCTTTGGAGCAGAAGAAATCCTCAAAGGGGAGGATCAACGGCCAGGACTCGTAGGATAGATTCACGAAATCCCGCTGACCGTCAGATCTGGGAGAAGTGGCAAGGGATTTAACCCTTAGGCGCAGGAAGAACCAAGAGCCATCAGAATTCGGCATATCGGGTTTCCCGGAGGTAAGAGTTTCATAGCTGTTGAAATCGCGATTGGCGATTTCCCAATTTAATCGGAGCCGTCGATCATTATAGGGGACAGGTGGCACGAGATCTCGGAAAGTCGAGATTCGGCATTCGGGGTTTTACGGTGCAAGGGAATTGTGACCGGTGAAATTGTGATCCCGCGATCCCCGATAGAGTGGACAAAGGAGGTGACGTGGCGAGGAATTAGCGCACGTGCATATCGGAGTTCGGGGTTCAGGGATTTGTGGTACAAGTGAACCACGACATTTCATGTGCCGATTTCCCGATAGGGAAATCCTCGATAGAACATAAGCGTTGACCTTATGACCCATCGGGTTCCGGAGTTTTGAGCAGCGCAAGAACCTCATACACAGGTTTCGATTTTCCGACAAGCAAAGGGGAGATCGTGGAAGGAGATTTCTGTGGGTAGTAAGAACTCCCGTAAGGAGTTGGAAGAGTATTTTAACTCTTTGGGCCTGAGTGAGAGAAGGTCCTGGTGATCGCAATCGTTCTTCGAGGAGTGGGGAAGGTTGCACCAAGTGGCATTTCTTAGCTTGTTGAAGGCTATCACAAACCTTTGGCTGGAAGGTTTGGACCTTTTTAACCAGTTTGGCTATTTTACATGACTGTGTGCAGAAGTAATCTTCGTGCTTTGCTACAACCTTGTTGACCTGCTTCTGTTGGATAGAAGGTGCTTGGGCCGAAGCTGTGGTGGTTGCAGTATCCTTTTGTTCACCCTTTGAACAGATTATGGAGAAGATGAATTTTTGAGTATGAGATACTACCTTGCAGCACTGTTTAGGTGGGGCAGTAGTTGGAACTACCTCTGGTATCCTATAGAGATGACCCCCAAGAGTAATAATGACACTACGGGGTCGAGACTCATATATAGCATGGAGTTTCCACATATATGTCTGGCCCAAGAGAACATCACAGACATCCAGTGGGCCAACATCACATAATACCTCATCCTTGAAGGGTTGGATGCCATATGACAATCGACACTACTGGCTGACATAAAGATCTCGTCCTTGGCGAAGCCACCCGATGTTGTATGGTTGCGGGTGTGGTGTTGTCGACAATCCCAACTGTTTGACGACCTCTGCTGAGATGAGGTTCTTCTGGCTTCCACTATCAACAATAAAATGCAGCGGGGTCCCC
>ML782390.1:1090798-1109410 GCA_009831015.1 Picea engelmannii | reverse complement strand
TCCCACCAATGTTTGACATGAGGGAGAGCTTTAAGGAGTGCAAAGGTGATCTTTTCTTTGTCAAAAAAATTGTGAACAGAGAAATAACCTTCCAGCAGAGTTAACCATTTTTCTAGGGCTTCTGCATCTATCTGTCCTTCAAAAACAAGAATATCAAAATTAACTTGTACCTTGAAAGGCGAGGTGCCTCCAAAGTGGCCACTTGATGAATATGCACCTGATGCTATCGGTAGGCATTGAAGGATGTGGAAAAAATTCTCCATCATTTCGTCCCTCTGTAGTGTGAGATCTTGCTCAAGCAACAGACTGATAGGATCGTCTGCTCCATCATTTTTCTTTTCTTCCGCCATTGAGGGTTTCTTGGGTGTGCGAGAGATATTGTCCTCAAGAGATACAAGCTCAAAACCCAACTTGCTATACTCAGACCTCATCGGGGACATGCACTAAAAAACGATCAAGAGCAGCCTACTCTGATACCACTGATCCGGATTATTTTCGGCACGAAATGAGAGCGGAGATATAATAAAGAAATGCACAGAGATATTGCAAATATTCAATAATATAATAGAAATGTATCAGAGATGCAACCATAAACATAGATATACAGTAATACATGATTTCTATTAATCAGAGAAATGTACAGAGACTGTAAAACTACAGAGTGAAAGACTCGCTAGAATGGTGGAAGCTTATCTCTAAGAAGAGATGTGACGGCTACTCGCATTCGCAAGAAGATGATTACAATGAGGCTCTGAAGGCCCTTTTTACAATAAACAGGAATTCCAAAAGTCCTAGACATCCAAAAACCTAACCCTAGGAGATGAAGCGCCAAAAGTCATGTGGGCCCCGTTTGGGTAAGTGAGTACATCAACTTCCCGGGGTCGTAACTTTTGCATACGATCTCCGTTTTAGGCGTGTGATAGCTCGTTGGAAAGGTATCATCGAGGAGATTCATTTTTGGGGCTCATTCATTCCTTTGGATATCATTGAGAACCTCTATATAGAAAAACCTTCATTTAGACCCTCAAAATGGGGCCGAAAGTTAAAACCTGCTAAAAATAGTAAATTGCCAAAATTGCCAGAAAACAGTTTTGAGCCAATCGAAAAAGGTGGGTGGCCACCGATATCCACTTGGATCAATCATACTAGTTATTGGTAAAGTTATGTTGTCGAATTAGTTTTGACTGGTTTTACTTGTGAGAGTTGGGATACCCAAATTGAGATAGAGTGGTGGCTTCACCTTTCGAGGCAAGATGGGAGCTAGAGTATTTTTATGGTTTTGTGTGCATGGCCCCTTTGCGACTCGGTGCGATAAGTGGGAAGAGGAGTACCCCTAGTGTTGGATGGGAGGTACCGATGATGTCTCTACGGTTAGCAAGAAAACAGAGAGAAGGATCGCCAGTTGTGGAAGAACCTCTTCAATTTCATCATCATCGGTTACAATATTCTTTTCTGAGGTTCAATTTGTATTAATATTTAATTTGTATAGTGGAGTTCTTATAAATTCACCGTAAATTGATTGTAATTATAAACTTGAATTTGACAAGTCCTTGATAATTTCTAATGGAACCTAGAAGATGAATTTTTGATAATTGTTGTCATCTTGATTTCTCAAATGATTAATGGATGCCAGGATATATACATATACATAATGCGTATTTTGTTATATTCTTAGAGTGATTGCATATCAGAGTTTTTAATTAAATTATTTTTTTTTATACATCCCATTAACACATAATGTCTCATTTCATATTAAGAATATTATGTATTATATATAGTTGTGTGTAGCAAAAATATGGGAGTGAGTAGCCCCTGCGAATACTAATTGAAATTTTAAATTTTTGAGATTTAGAATTTTGTTACAGTGTTGTCGAATTTAAACTTGACTTTCATTCTTTAGGCATTTGTTGAGTCGATGGGGTCATTGTGTAGGGTCATTTTCTTGAAGCTAGTCTTGATTTTAGATTTATGAGAAAGCATCATTGTATCCAGTCCTGGAGTATCTGATAACACTAGTATTGAATAATTTTACACTTCTTGCAAGAATTTGGATAAACTGTGGGTTTTTGAATCCTGATTCTCTCCCACATTTGTTTTCTTCTTATATTTATTTTTGTTTCCCTTCCCTCCTCTTGGCCTATAGTCCAAGCACCTTGGACGCAGGCTATTATGTTGGTTGAAGGTTGTCAAAGTTGTCCCTTGGCTAGAATCTTGGGTATGATTTATAAACTCTATGAGAGGAAACTCTGCCACCTGGGTGCAAAGATTTTATTTTTCCTGCCTCTTGAATGGTAATTGAGGTGATTTGTTGATCTCTATCAAGATTTCCCTTACGTTTTAATTGGGTGACCCTATCGAAATTCCTCCACCATGAGACCTACCGGTTTGTTGTTGTCTTTTTATTATTCTCAGATAACAAGAATTTTATGGACGAATTAAAATATTTTAGTTGGAGGAATCTACCAGTATGTTGCCATATCAATTTTTAGATCTCGTGTTTACGTTTATTGATCTGAGTCATAATTGTTCGTGTGGGTTGTGAGGAGAAAAAATTGATCAGTGGGATATTCTCATAGTGCCTGACATGATGAACCTGGGTGATGCCAAACGATTGAATATCCCAGAACCTCAATCTATGTGATCTCTAAGTTCTATATTTTTCTAAGAAGTTTCCTTAAATAGAATTTAATTCATGGAGTGATTTCGGGATGTACAGTAATTACTTGATGTCCTGAGGTAATGTCATATTTTATTACTGGAATGGTTGGTGCACTCAGCCAATGTGGACGTGTTCATTTGATTATTACTAATTATCAAAGAAGGGAATTTCATGATAATGATTGTTCCATTTTATGTCCATAGATCCTTTAGTTGATCTGATGCTTGATCTTTTGAAGCCCTGTGATTGTTGATAGAAACTTTACCATATTCAATCAGAACTCCAGTCTTTATGAATTCTTACTCAATGTCCTTTATATAAATCTTAACCTTACATGGAATTTGTATTTGCAACCTGTGTTTTTTTAAATTCCAAATACCAGCAAACTTGGATGCCATCGATTAAGTTTATTCGATTGATTGTTGCACTATTTAACTCTCTACCATGAGATCCCTGGAGTGAGGGTGCACCTGAGTTTATTCTCCTTGTTTTTAAAATTATTTATAGTGTACATTACTGGATGGTGCGAAACCCTGATTCTATGTTATCATCCTATTATTCGCTCAGGTCCAATTCCTTGAGTTGACTTTTATTTCTATACATTTTATGAGAAAATTATTATAGGGTTACAAAAGGACACATAGGGTGGAAAGGACACATAGGGTGGATATAGATTTTATAGACATATTACAAGGAATCTCTTTCTACCATATCATGATTGAACATTGACCCCATTGATACTTACACAGATGTTGACCTTAACATCTAATTTATGTTTTCTTTAAATAAAACCTTGGTCCTCTTAATTCTTATCACACTTGGATATGTAAAGTCCCTTGGATATCCTTCCATATTATTGTTATGATGTGTTCTACTTGTAGTTGTATATATATGGATATGAAGGTGGTTGTCAACCCCTAATGTTAAATTGTTGTTGACCTTCCTAGAAGTTTAAGTAAACGAAGATGTAAAGTAACACTAATTTTTCATATATATCGTTAATATGGTTTGGGTCTTCTCATGGTCCATTAAAAGTGTGCATACAACTTTAATGCTTATTAATGGCTATTACGATTGATTTTATTAGTTTTATTAATTAGATACATAATGTAAAGTAGCATCTAAATTTATTGTACAATTTAAGAAGATTGGTCTTCTTGTGGTTTCTTGTAATTGGATATATATAAATTTATCCCTTTAAATTCCTGGTGTATTTTAGAATATATTCCTAAAAAAAATGAGATGTATAATTAAGTTACATGAGATTAAGATTATATTTATGCTCTTGATTTATTAGTCTTTATGAAATATCCTTTTACTCATTTACCCTCTTTGTTGCTTGAAAAATAATAAGTATAGTAGAATATCATGTTGTGCCATGAATAATTGATAATTAGGTCATATTGATCATCTAGTTTGTATTGCGGTTTATGTTGGGCTATGGGATTTATATACCTCCTTGTTCCCCAGAAAAATCGCCAGTCCTACGACATTAAGTGGTCAAAATCAATCAGATGAATCCTAGACTTGAGTGTTGCTTATGTGTCTTGTAGGTCCTAACCATGCAGGATACGATGGGCTGGTAGTTCCTTTAATATTCAGTGGCATGTTTGTTCATTATTAGTCTTTTTCTTAGTTGATAGTGATGTGTTGACTTGCATCACTATTTATGTTTATGTGTTGATCATGTGCCTCTATTAATTATGTTAATGCACTGATTTGTGTCTTTAATAATCATAATGATGTGTCAGTGGAGATGTTATTAATTATGTTGTGACTATTTTAATTTTCTAATGCAAAAAAAAATAAAATTATTTACCTTTTGTACATCGCTATTCATTTACATAACAGAGGGGACTCCACATATGGTATTAGAGCAAGGTTCAACCCTGTGAATGTGGACCATTACGCCTTCCCCTATGTTCAACTTATGATTAAACAATATCACTATTTAAAATTTAAATTTGTCCATGCAAGTAATCATGGTTAGAGGACACTGTGGAGGTAGATGACATGGTGCTAGGGGAAGAGGTGTGACACCTCCAATAGCATCCACCCCATAGGGGTTAAACCCCTAAGGAGAAGAACAAGTCTGTGAACAACAACAGATTGATGTGGGAGATACGGTTGGGTTGATCAGGTCCTTTCAGAGGATGTCAGAGGCCTTGATTAACCAACTAGATAGAGATGATTCTAGGGTGCTTGTACCCAATGAGGGTTCACAACAGGCTCCAAATGGAAGTGGTAGCATTCACATAGAACTTTAGAAGGTGAAGTTTCCCAAGTTCATGGGTTCCACAGACATCTCAGAAGCCGATGCATGGTTGGAGAACATGGCGATTTTCTTCACACTTTGTGACTATACCTCCAACATGAAGGTCTGCATGATAGTCTTTCAGCTAAAGGGGAGCACTCTTCTATGGTGGAAGACGCTCCTACCTCAACTAAACATGGTCGTCAAATACATGTCATGGGAACTATTTGAGGAGCGGTTCAGAGAGATTTATTTGTAAGAGGAATTCATCAAGTGCCAACTCAATGAGTTCAATGACTTATGAAACATTGGTCATATGGTGCCGAAGTATGAGGCCATATTTATGGAACTACTTCAGTATGCTCCACATCTAAACAAAGAGAAGATAAAGGTTAACAAGTTTGTGTTCAGCCTTAACTTCAACATTCGTGTGAAGGTGAGGATCCTAATTCCTCATACGTTGCATGATGCAATACAAAAGGCCCTCAGAGCTGAGGAAGAGCTGACCAATAGGGGTCAGGGAAAGACTCCTGCAAGACCGACTAGAGAGACGAATTCAAGTGCACAACATCATCAAAAACCAGCCAGACAAACATAAGGGTATCAATATACGTCGAGAGGATCCATGTTCATGACACCATGATGACCGAATCCTCTGCTGAGGACTCCCTACAAAGGACTACCGCATCAGCAGTAGTGTTGCCCACAACAAAAAAAATTAGGCCTGTTCAGCAGAACAAACCAGGATCTCAGAATGGTAGGCTAGAAGCTCCTATTTCGGGGACCAAGAATACTAAACCTAATACCATATGTTGAACATGTGGAGAGCCACATTACCAGCAAGACTAACCAACTAAGAAAGCCAGAACGGCCAGATAAACAGGACACACGACAGTGGGAGATTTGGGAAAGTCCTACATGATTCATGTAGTGGTGAATAACCGCCAGGCTGAGAACCAGTCCACTATGCTTAAGACGTCAGGTACAATCACCGACCAAACTTTTAGTATTTTGATAGATATAGATGTTATAAAGAGATTTGTTTCTAGTGTAGCACTAAAAATAATTACGGTAAAGTCAATCAAGAAGGATGAGTCTAGGTACGTAGAAATGGAGTTTAGGTACGCATAAATGGCTTTGACTGCCAAATAGAAGGTTGGAGGAAGGGTTTCAAACTATAGCATTATCTTGGAAGATTTCGTAATGAAGGCCAACCTATATGTCATGATCTTAGGATCTTATGACATAGTGATCTATATGGAATGGTTGGAATCACATGATGTGATACTCAACTGTAAGATGAAATGGTTAAGCCTAACAAATGATGGGGGACAGAGAAGAGTGATTGTAGGAAGAAACCAAGGACTATCATTGAGGTTCATTTCTTCCCTAGAGCTACAGAAGAGAATGTGCAAGGGATGTAAGTGATATGAAATATTAGCGCTAAACAAAAAGTGTGAAGCGAAAGAATTATAAAACCTTCCATTAGTACGAGAGTTTGCAGACATCTTTCCAGAAGAGTTACCAGGTTTTCCACCTGAAAGGGAGTTAGAGTTTACAATTGAATTGAAACCAAGAACTGAATTGATAGAAAGAATTCCTTATAGGATGTCAACGCCTGAGTTATAGGAGTTGAAAATGCAATTGAAGGAGTTGTTGGACTTGGGACTTATACGTTCAAGTGTGTCACCTTGGGGTGCACCTGTTATTTTTCGTAAGAAATAATGATGGATCATGGAGGATTTGCATTGACTATCATCAATTGAACAAAGGAACGATCAAGAACTAGTATATGTTTCCAAGAATATAATTTTTTTTTTATCAAATGAAAGGAGTGACTATGTTTTCAAAGATTTACTTGATATTAGGATATCACCAATTACAAATTAAAGACGAATATATTCCTAAAAACTCATTTAAGATGAGGTTCAGACACTATGAGTTTTTAGGTCTACCATTTGGACTAACAAACGCCCCAGGGGTATTCATGATCTTGATGAATGGGGTGTTCCATGAATACTTGGACAATTTTGTTCAAGTATTTATTGATGACATATTGATTTATTCTTAGATAAAGGAAGAGCATGACGAACATTTAAGATTTTTACGACAGTGTGTAGAAGAAAACTAATTATATGGGAAACTGTCGAAATGTTCTCTTTACCAATAAAAGATTCATTACTTAGGGAATATCATATATGGTTAAGGTATCGTTGTGGATCTAGTGAAAGTAGAGGCTATTATGGAATGGCTTGTGCTGACAAATGTACAAGAATTACACAAATTTATGGTTTTAGTAGGATATTACCGACGGTTCGTCGAACGTTTTTCGAAGATAGAAAATCCGATCATGGAATTGTAGAAGAAAAATAAGAATTTTATATGGAGCGAGAAATGCATGTAAGAATTCCAAGGGCTCAATGATTTGTTGATGACAACATTGATAGTGAAATTCCCCGACATGGACAAGGAATTCTTGGTGTGCAAAAACACATCCAAGGTAGGTTTAGGTAGAGTATTAATGAAAGATGGTCGCGTGATCACTTGCATCTCAAGGAAATTGAGAAAGCATGAGGAGAACTACGCAACACATGATTTGTAGTTATTGGCCATTATGTATGCCTTGAGAGTGTGGAGCATGGATGATTTTAAGGATGGAAATTTATTTTAAAATGCAGAAACCTTGGCGAATCTTACTAATCCTTCATATGTCAACTATAAATGTTTGGCGATATTTTTGTAAAAATATTCAAATTTCTAAGTATTTTATATAGTTTTTATAAAATTTTGGCGATTTTTAAGGTAAAATAATTTTATCTTATAGAATTCGGGCGAATCATTTTTAAAATAGCGAATCTCATTTTTTCGAAAACCATGGAAAATTAGCCCATGAGCAAAATTTAGCCCGTAAAATCATCCCTGGTGTGGAGGCACTATTTAATTGGATGAAAATTTAAACTAAAGACAGATCACTATGGATTGCAGCACATATTTATGCAAAGTGACCTGAACGTGTGACAAAGGAATTGGTTAGAATTGCTTAGCCAATACGATTTTGAGATTAATTACATAAAAGGAATGGTGAATAGAGTGGCAGATGCGTTGATTCAGATACCAGTCATATTATTAGTGATAACTCTTCAGATGAATCTTTGAGAAAATATTCTAACTATATAGTTCGACGATGATTGGTATAAAGAGGTTAAGGAAAATATCAGACAAGACACCATGATGGTACGAAAGTTTGAAGATTACACATTGGACAATGACATATTTTTGAGGTATAACAATAGAATTTACATACCCTCTAATAATGAATTAAGAATTTTGATCCTAAGTGAAGCGTACCAATCAATGTACATTGCTCATCCGGAAGTCACGAAGATGAGGGAAGACCTTAAGCCTTTATTCATATGGAAAGGAATGAAAGCGTACATAGTTAGCTACGTGGCAAGATGTCTGGAATGTCAGCAAGTGAAAGCTAAACATAGACATCTGGCAGGATTACTACAACCACACTCTATTACAAAATCAAATTGGGAGGTCATTTTGATGGACTTTATTATTGGATTTCTGCCAACGACAAGGAGGAATGACTCGATATTTTTGGTAATTGAAACTATGATGAAGAGTGAACATTTTATTCTTGTGCGTACGACGTATCAGGCTCCAAAAATAGCTAGAGATTTTATCATCGATATTGTGAGATTACATGGCGTTCCAAGAAGGATCATATTTGATAGAGGATTGGTGTTTACATGACATTTTTGGACCAGTTTCCAAGAGGCCTTGGGAACACAACTAAACTTTAGTACAATGTATCACCCTAAGACCGAAGAGAAGACAGAAAGAACAAACTAAATTTTGGAAGATATGTTGCATATGTATGTAATGGACCAACATAACTGTTGGGAAGCGTTCATGCCACTGGTTGAGTTTTCATACAACAACAACTATCAAAGTAGCATTAAGATGGCACCGTTTTAGTTTCTATATGGGCGATCTTGTCGGATGCCATTGATATGGGATTGACTTGAGGATAACGTCCTAGTAGGACCAAAAGCAATCCACGAAATGGAAGAGAAAATGAAATCGATAAGACAAAGTATTAAAGAGGTGCAAGATCGACAAAAGATTTATGTTGGTGCACATCACATTGACCACAATTATGAAGTTGGTGAACGCGTTTTCTTGTGGGTGAAACCACACAAGATTTAGATCAAGTTTGGAAAGGGTGCTAAACTCTCTCCTAGGTTTGTGGGACCTTTCAAAGTTGTGGAAAATAAAGGACTTGTGGCCTATCGACTAGCCTTTATGGATTCTTTGAGGTGTATGCACGATGTTTTTCATGTATCTGTTTTGAGACATTATGTTAGTGACCATACACATGTGATTCACATGAGTTCCTTGAAGGTGTTGGATAAGGTTTCTCTCATGATGGAGCCAATCTACATTATTTTCCTTTGTGTTTGACAACTATAGTGTTGAATATTTGATCAGGTCAAGGTCCAATGGGACAATTATAGCCCACACTCAACTACATGGGAGGACACATATGATATGCACTAGTAGTTTCTTACTTGTTTGATATATTAGACATATATATCTTGTCTGATACTTTTATTACTGTATTTTATATACTATACAGCTTCAAGATGAATTTTAAAACAAGAGGGGTTGTATGTAACATCCCTCTCTTGTGAACACATGTTATTGACTTATTCTTTGAGGACACTTACATGCAAGTGATCTAATTATAGTACATGGTTATTTGTTTCACTTATGGATTTTTATGATGATGTTGATGGTCTTGGTTAATGTTATTTGAGATATATGTATTGATACATGATATTGATGAGTTTTCCTTGAGTGTGAATCACACTTGCCAGATTGTGGATGCTGATGGCATGAATGGACCTCCTTGGACTCCGAATTGAGTTAGGGAGTGGATTGTATTGCTTTGAGAATTTCATTTATGCATATGTGAAATATAATCGATTATAGTATGATTTTATATATGGATCATTAACAATTTTTCATTGATGGATGCAGGTTGACAACTGCTTGCTAATTTGAATCGCATAAAATTTGACTCGCACATAAACCAGATGTTGAGGGAGAGATGTGGCAACATCCCTGTCACAACCTACTAGAATTCTCTCTATGGTTCCAACTATAGGTTAACGATTACCTATTTAGAGAGGTCCATGTTGTCGTGAGGGAAGACTAAGATAGTCGCTCACGAATATTCTAAGGGGCGTGCAATAAGGTATGATCCTTATTCTTTAGAAGAACTTAGTCTCTCACAAGGTTTCCCGAATTGAGTGTTAACTCCAAGGGTTGGATGACTACCAAAACCAGTAAAAAGGCAAGTGGCACCCTTGAAACATGAAGTTTCACCTTGAAGGGCACGTCGCGTAAATAACACTTGAGTCAATGAATCTAGGTGGCCTAGAAAACCTTGAGCAAATAATTAAACCTTGTAAAATATTTATGCATCCCGATATTTAATTAATTAATTAAGGATTGAAACTATTAATTGTAAATCCCAAGTGAAAGTCTAAGCCTATTCAAAACGGGGGAAGAAATTAATCCTAAGTCTATGTTTTGTAAGAAGACTAAAACCAAATCATAAATTGAATTAAAAAAGAGGATGAAGAAAATCAAGTCAAGATTTAAGAAAAGGTGAAATATATCTAATTTTGATAAGGCACATGTGTGCAAGAAAATATTAAAAGGAATTTTTAAAATAAAAAAGAAATAAAGATGAGAGAATAGGGTATGCATAGAAAGGAATCTTGAGTCTAGCTACCGCTAGTTTAACTAGGAGAAGACCCTTATTTTAACTCAACTCAGATTTAGTAAGGCGTCAGTCACTAAATGGGAATATGGGGAAGAAAGAGGAAACTAGGAGTGATTTAAAGAGTTCATTTAAGAAAGGTGAGGTAAATTGACTTTTAATTAAAATATAATATATAAATACTTATGCAACTTGGGGAGAGGGTGACAAGTGTAAGGGGGGATTAATTCTAATTTATTTAATTAAAAGGAAAAATAATTGTGCAAGTGGAGATGCTTCCCTAGGGAAACTCGTATAAAGAAAATGGTCTAAATGGAAAAAAGATCATACTAGTTATTGGTAAATTTATGCTACCGAATTATTTTTGACTAGTTTTACTTGTGAGAGTCGGGATACTGATCTTGAGATAGAGTGGTGGATTTATCTTGCGAGGCAAGCTAGGAGATAGATTATTTTTATGGTTTTGTGTGTGTAGCCCCTTTGCAGCTCGGGTGGCTAAGGGGGAAGAATATTACCCCTAGCATTGGCTAGGAGGTATGGGTGAAGTCTCTACGATTAGAAAGCAGATGGATAGAAGGATCACCGATTGCAGAAGAACCTCTTCAATTTCATCATTGTCGGTTATGGTATTATTTTCTGAGATTGAATTTGTATTAAGATTTAATTTTTATAGTGGAGTTTTGATAAATTCTCCGTAAAATGATTGTAATTATAAACTCGAATTGGGCAAGTCCTTGATAGATTTTAATGGAACCTAGAAGATGGATTTATGATAATTGTTGTCATCTTCATTTCTCAAATGATTAATGGAAGCCATGATATATATGTATACATAATGCATATTTTCTTAGTTCTTTCTAGTGATTTCATATCAGAGTTTTTAATTAAATTTTTATTTTATATAGATTCCATTAACACATAAATGTCTCATTCCATATTAAGAATATTATGTATTATATATAGTTGTGCGAAGGAAAAGTATTGAAGGAATGAGTAACCCCTATGAATACTAATTCGAATTTTAAATTTTTGAGATTTAGAATTTTGTTACAGTGTTGTTGAATTTAAACTTGAGTTTCATTCTTTAGACATTTGTTGAGTCGATGGGGTAATTGCGTAGGAGCATTTTCTTGAAGCTAGTCTCGATTTTAGATTAGCAGTCCTAAAAAAAAGATGAGATTTATAATTAAGCTACATGAGATTAAGATTGTATTTACGCACTTGATTTATTATTCTTTATGAAATATCTTTTTACTCATTTACACTCTTTTCTTCTTGAAAAATGATAAGTATAGTAGAATATCCTGCTACACCTTGAATAATTGATAATTAGGTGAGATTGATCATCTAGTTTGGATTGTGGTTTATGTTGGGATATGGTATTTAGATACCTCCTTGTTGCTCAGAACAGTTGTCAATCCTGAGACATTAAGTGGTCAAAACCAATCGGATGAATCCTAGACTTGAGCGTTGATTATGTTTCTTGGAGGTCCTAACATGAAGGATAGGATGGCCCAATAGTTCCTTTAAAATTAAGTGGCATGATTGATCATTATTAGTCTTTTTCTTAGTTGATAGTAATGCGTTGACTTGCGTCACTATTTATGTTTATGTGTTGATCATGTGCCCCTATTAATTATGCTAATGCATTGATTTGTGTCTTTAATAATCATAATGATGTGTCACTGGAGTTGCTATCAATTATGTTGTGACGATTTTAATTTCCTAATGAAACAAAATAAAAAATAATCAAATATTTACCTTTTGTACATCACTATTCATTGCGTAATGGAGGGGAGACCACATTATTTAGAAGGAACTAGACCCATTGTTGAAATTAAGAATCATGTGAAGGATAAGGCATGGTTGAGTCACAATAATGTTTATGGCGAGCAACCCTTTAACTTATTAAATTAATTAAAACTAGAATCTGCACTTCATAAATGATCGATTAAGGAACATGTTTCCCAACCTTGGAAATGATAAATTCTTATGATTTGTTTTTATTGTGTTGTGCCTCTAGTTGAAGGTTCTCGAATAAAATAGAATGATGCAGTTGTTAACTTATTTTATTTGTTCTTTCTTGCGTAGATGCAATGTTATTTGTTTACATGTTTTGACAAGATTGTTTACGTGTGATTACATGCCTCACTATTAGAATCTAGTCATGATGTCTAGGATAGAAGTTGGTTATGGAATTTAGACACCTCCTTGTTCCTCATAATAGTCGCCAGTCCTAAGACCTTAAGTGGTCAAAATCAATCAGATGAATCCTGGACTTGAATGTTTCTTATATGTCTTGGAAGTCCTAACCATGCAAGATATGTTGGGCAGGTAGTTTCCTTATATTATCAATTGAGATATGTTGATTGAATATTAGTGATGTTGCTTCAATTGATCGTGATGTGTTGATTATGTGTCGATTATGAGTCGCTATTAATTTTGTAATGCATTGATTGTGTGTCGTTATTAATTAGGACGATGTGTTGATGGTGATGTTATTCATTAAGTGGTGACATTTTTATTTCCTAACACAATATATATATATATATATATATATATATATATATACCTCTTTTGTAACCACTAATTGTTATCATAATGGGGGGGTCGTTACAACTCAAGTGTGTGCAACTATGGGATGGGATGTGTTTCTCTCTCAGGGGCACTATATCTACTCACTTGTTAACCCTCAGATACATGTTTATTATCCCTAAAGCAATGTTAGTTCTGACAATTGACACAACTATTCCAACAAAACTCCAATAACCATTATAAAAGCATATACCAATGGACATATTTTCATCTACTTCCTCATAAGATCCAGATCTGAACACTAACTATGACATTCATCAATTTAATGTTGTTTTATATATTTTATCAGTGTATCCTTAGTGCGCAATATTATTTCCTTTTCTATTCTAACATGTTCATCATAAAACTTCTTAAAGGAAATATAATCAGAAATATTGCATGCATACACACATAACACAGATATACCGTGGTTCACCCCCTGCTAGGCTACGTCCACAAAGATTTGTCACTTTGGCTCTTTATTCATATTCATGCAAAATCTAGTGTTGTCCTCCATTACAATTGATCTCCACAGATTTCAATAGTCCTCACAAGGCTGAGAACCTATAACCAATCTCTCAACAAAAACTCTCCTAACCAACTAAAGGACAAAAAAAACATTTTCATAGTCAGAAGACATTCTACTTATACAACAAAATGGGACAAAGCCCTTACAAAACCCCCAACCCTAAGCAGATTAGGTTTATCCTCTTTTCAACTACTCAATTTCAGTTGGTCCTCGATCCAACTATTCTCCAAGTCGACACTTGTCCACTTTCCAACTTCTCTCCAACAATTTCTTCACTTTGTAACTTCTTTTCTCGGCGCTACTTTTCCTCTTTTTCCGGCGTGCTCCATTTTTTCCTCTGTTTTCGGTGCTTTCCTTATTTTCCGATGCTCTTTGATTCTTTCCCAAAATTGGTCTGTTCCAACATGGATCATGGGGAAATGCTCAAAGGATTTTCTGTGAGGATTTCCTTGGAAAAAAATAGTTGTAGATGATAAGTAGAAAAAAAAATAAAGAAATATAAAACCATTCCACCAAAATTTCCTATGGAAAACCCTTCTGAGAGGACAACGCCACACGCTAAATCACACTCTATGTATTATTCAACAACTAAATGGTTACAATACATTGTAGAGTCTCTATTCTTCAAACAAAAGTGTTTAGCAGTAGCATAAGGATTGCAAAGAGATTGATGAAAAATAAAACAAACTTGAAACTCATACGCTATATTATCCTCCAATCCTAGCACTCAATAAATAGGTATAACAAAAACATAAACCATTGATGGTTTTCCAATTATACATGTTGGAAACTACCAACAATTAATTGTCCAATTGTTATTGCTTAGCATTCATTTCCTACTAATAATATACATTTATTCCTTGCTACTTCTTAGCAATTATTACCTACTCTACCATATGACTACAAGGTATATAACACACATGTCCCAACAAATAATATAAAATAGAAAAAGAATTAATGTTCCACTTTAACTTGAAAAATATTATATAAATAAATAAAGTCAATATATATTTATCATAAACATTTTTATTTTAAGCATAAAGAGGTTTGCACATGAACTTTAATTGATCCTTTGAATGCTTATTGTATCTTAGTTTATATATATATATATATATTAATATAAAAAAAATAATTTTATATGATTAATTCCAAGATAAGATTGAGTTAATATGATAACCTAATGAATTAAAAAATAATAATAAAATCCCACTCAAGAAG
Source organism: Picea engelmannii (assembly GCA_009831015.1). Lineage (NCBI taxonomy): Eukaryota > Viridiplantae > Streptophyta > Pinopsida > Pinales > Pinaceae > Picea > Picea engelmannii. Next base: position 1,094,376 of record ML782390.1, on the reverse strand, counting down.
AATAATGAAGCATTTAAACTAATCATTACCTTATTTTTATCTATATTTATTCATGGTACATTTTATAATGTGCCTTCCCATGATTTTGGCTAGTATCAAACCTTATCTAAACATTTGGTTTTAACAGAATGTTGTGAAAAAAATTCAAAGCTCATAGCTCATCCCTTATCATGCCTAATGACCAACTCCCGATCTTCGATGAACCAATAATCTATTCGTATTGCTAGATATAATTGATTTCATATAAACATCGTGATTTGATGTCACCATAGCGAGAACTTAGTTGTCCACATATCAAGAGCATGACACAACTTAGACAATATGTAAGTGACGAGTTGGTTGATCAAAGTTAACCAAGTAAATCCAAAAATGTGGAAATAGTAAATTCTAATGAAGCCAATGCTTGAACAAGCTAACATGATCTGATTTCAATGAATATGGAATTAGTTAGTTTAACGAAGGTGATTGCTATGGGACGCATTCATGAATGATTTAATCATCCATTCTTGTATCTATGTAGTAAGTAATTGTAATTGTAAACCAAATTAACATATAGTAATTATGTATTTCTCTCTCAACCTTTGTACATCTATTTGCAAAGTCGTCTCCCTCACATATGCTTAATGATTGACAAATAGGGTAACCGTTTTTTAAAGTCGATGCCCCAATATTTCTTCCTAACATGAATTAGGAATTATAAATGGAGGTAAGCATCAATCCTATTCTTTCATAAAGGCCAAGGTTTTGTTATTATCAAATCCCACACATATATAAAGGGAAGTTGAGAATGATGTTTTATTATGATCAAATCCCCCCCCCACACACATAAAAAGGTGAAGTTGATAATGATTCCACACATATATAAAGGGGAAGTTGAGAATGATGTTTTATTATTATCAAATCCCCCACACACATAAAAAGGTGAAGTTGATAATGATTCCAAAAGGATTGGAGTTGTCACAAAGATAAAGATGTTTTCCTTTAAAAAATGATTTTTGGGCAATCTCACCGTGATACCTCATACTTCTTCTTTTGGATAAATGATTCTAGGACCACCTTTCTTTGTAACCGTGTGCTTCTCTAGTAATTTAGGTGTTCTCTCTCTAAATCAAGTTCTTTTGTCCACACTGTGAGAAAGAATATACGGCTACACTATTGATATTTGAAGAAGAATCAATTTTCATGTAGTTTGATATTTCTCATTTTATCATTATAGGGGGATTGTGGTTAGGATATTTATTCGAATTTGGGGTCACACATGAGAATGAATGAAATGGCTAAAAAGGTACATTCCTAAAACTAGATTATATGTTCATTTTATTTGATGGATGGGTATTGCAATGATTGGTTGCACTAAATGAAAAGAATAAACCAACGAAGAAAAAATAAATAATTATTAAATTAAATTATATATTCATTTTATTTGTGGGATACTTATTGGACATAGAGGCATATATTGAAAGTAATAAAATGGTAAAAGAGTGTGGAATATATAATTTAATTTGATTTGATTTGTCATTTAATTTATTTTTAATATTTAGTTAAACTTAAGACATATTTATATACTTATTTAAGATAGAGTTTAAAATATGTTTAGTGAATATCATCTTAGAAAATATAAGGAATTTTGTAATAATATAATAAAGGATTAGAACTCCTACCTTAGTAAGATTTATGATTTTTCTCAAGTTAGTGAGAAAATATAAGAACCTCATCACTATATTAAGGTTTTTTCAACTCAAGATAAAATAATTTCATTAAGGTTTTTTCAATTCAAGATAAAATAATTTTATAAAATGGCTTACTGGTAGGAAAGCTAAAATCATTGAAGGAAGTTGAATCAATATATTAAAACATGATCGTTTGATCCTACTACCTCCTAGTAAGCATATTATCAAGATGTCAAAGAAGACTTCCCTAAGGAGTGGGGTGAAAGTTTAATTGTTCCCATTTTCAAATCCAAATACTAGAATGACTAGTTCAATTATCGAAATATTATGACTATCCCATTTTAAGAAAAACAATTTCGCTTCATTCATAAATACAAAAATTAGTCATTGGTGAGAGGACTATAATAAGAAAGCCATAGGACACGCAAGGTTCAAGAGTTTTCATGCTATAAATGATCACCTTGCCATGTTTTTAATTATTTCGAGAAGGATTGTAAAGACAAAAAAAAAGATCCCATTTGTTGTTTCATTGATTTTAGAAAAGATTTGAACATTATTCCTAAAGCTAGGCTATGAAATATATTGTAAGAAATTTGTGTCCCTAATAACATCCATAGTTTTGTTCTTAGGCTCAATATAATAATTGTTTCTTAGATGTAATGTAATAGTGAGTGTTAAATGTACATTAATTGTATTATTGGTATTAAGAAAGGGTACTCCCTTTCTCTCACCCTTTTTCGCATCTATATCGATACAAGTGAACAATTCTTACAAGACAGAGAGGGACATATCAATACTAATATTTGAGTCTCATTTCATCCTTTTCTTATATGCTAGTGTTATTGTGTTCCTTGCAAAAACTATTTAAGTTCATCAAAAAAACCTCAATATTCTTTAGCAGTTATGAAATAATTATTATATTACTTTTAGTATCATTAAAATCAAGATTATGTTAATTAAATCTAAAAAAATAATTTATCCTCCAATTTTATATGGTGATAATGTTGGAAAATATTGAACAAGCAACGAATAGGTGTTGAGGGTTGTTGTCATTAATGGAAACAGTGGAGATGGCGGGATAAGAAGGATAAAACCCTTGGGGATTCGGACGTAAAAGCTCAGGAGGAACAGAATTGAAGAAAATGCGCACAGCAAGAGTTTACAAAGAAGCAGGAAGACATAGATCCAGTGACCGTTGGATACCATCCAAATTTCCCGAAAGGCCGACAACCGTCAAATATGCAGAAGTTGCGAGGGAGATAAGCCATCGGAGATTCGGGGATCGGGATTTCAATATGCAAGTTCACCTGACAACGAAAACCACGAAATCGCGATATGCGATTTCGCGAGTTGATCGCAACCGTTAAAAGAAAGCTTGAGATATGGACCCTTGATTTTTCTCATCGGAGAATCGGGAATCGGAGTTTCATGAGTCTCGTGAACAATGACAACGAAAACCCCAAAATCGCGATATGCGATTTCGCCATTTGATCGCAGTCATTAAATCAAGCATGGATCTGGACCGTTCATTCGTATGGACGCGTGGCAGCCAGGAGGCCTCATCGGAGTTTCGGGGATCGGGATTTCATAATGCTTAGAACAAAATGCAACAAAAACCCCGATTTCGCGATATGCGAAATCCCGACTGAATCTGAACCGTCAGATCAACATGTGATCTAGACCGTCGATCTAATTCACGACAGCAGTCCACGTCACCCAGGGACACGTGGCACAACTAGAGAATGACAGGTGTCAGGCAGATCTAACACATCAGGCTCATGCAATTCACGAATCAGAGTGACACGTGGCAGGATCTAACACGTGTCAAACCACGTGTGACATCAGCAGAGGCATCTGCAATCGGGACTTTGATATGTCAAGAACACACTGCAACAGAAACTCCGAAAT
>ML782390.1:1069432-1084746 GCA_009831015.1 Picea engelmannii | reverse complement strand
CTATATACCTTCTTCAGAACAGATTGCTGATATCTTTACTAAACCACTAGCAGCAACCCCTTTTGGATATCTTCGTCAAAAATTGGGGGTGATAATTTCAGGTGTTTAAAAGGTTCATCAGGTCAGGGGGAGTGCTTATTGAATATCTTGTGGATTTCCTAAATGCTTATAGATGACAGGGGGAGTACGTTCTGCAACAAGTTCAGTGAAAGAATGTTTCTTCTTTGACATTGATGTCAAAGGGGGAGAAAAGAGTCGAGTTCGAAATGTTTCTGGAACAGACCTGATTGGACAAATGCAGAGGAGAGTCTGAATGGGAGAATGCAGAGGAGTGTTGAGTCTGAATGCAAGTGTTTCCATCAATGCCAAAGGGGGATATTTTTGGCAAATATTGAACAAGAAACGAATACGTGTTGATGGTTGTTGTCATTAATGGCAACAGTGGAGATGGCGGGATAAGAAGGATAAAACCCTTGGGGATTTGGACGTAAAAGCTCAGGAGGAACAGCATTGAAGAAAACACGCACAACAAGAGTTTACAAGGAAGCAGGAAGACAGAGATCTAGTGACCATTGGATACCATCCAAATTTCCCGAAAGGCCGACAACCGTCAGATCTGCAGAAGTTGCGAGGGAGATAAGCCATCGGAGATTCGGGGATCGGGATTTCAATATGCAAGTTCACCTGACAACGAAAACCCCAAAATCGCGATATGTGATTTTGCAAGTTGATCGCAACCGTTAAAAGAAAGCTTGAGATATGGACCATTGATTTTTCTCATCGGAGAATCGAGAATCGGAGTTTCACGAGTCTCGTGAACAATGACAACGAAAACCCCAAAATCGCGATATGCGATTTCGCGATTTGATCGCAGCAGTTAAATCAAGCAGGGATCTGGACCGTTCATTCGTATGGACGTGTGGCAGCCAGGAGGCCTCATCGGAGTTTCGGGGATCGAGATTTCATAATGCTAAGAACACAATGCAACGAAAACCCCGATTTCGCAATATGCGAAATCCCGACTGAATCTGAACCGTCAGATCAACATGTGATCTAGACCGTCGATCTAATTCACGACAGCAGTCCATGTCACCTAGGGACATGTGGCACAACCAGAGAATGACAGGTGTCAGGCAGATCTAACACATCAGGCTCATGCAATTCACGAATCAGAGTGACACGTGGCAGGATCTAACACGTATCAAACGAAGTGTGACGTCAGCAGAGGCATCGGCAATCGGGACTTTGATATGTCAAGAACACATTGCAACAGAAACTCTGAAATCGCGATATGCGATTTTGCGATGTAATCACAGCCGTTGGATTAAGAATGAGATCTGGACCGTTGATCTCCGTCATCGGGAAATCGGGGATTGGGAATCCCGGAGGCATTGCATAATGACATCGAAAACGCCGAAACCCCGATGAGAGGTTTGACTGAGGTCATGTGTTGACGGTCTTATGGGGCCAAGGCCTATATCCAGCAGGACTAGCGCGTGGAAAGGGGCACATCGGTAATCGGGGATTTGAGAGGTGAGAAACTCTCGACATCAGGAAGTGCGAAACCCCGAAACCCCGACGAAAGGTATGGTGACAGTCACGGATAACGGTCACATGGACCAGGGCTCAGCCAGGAGGGCTGAAGCACATTGCGAATCATGAAATCGCGAATCCCGTGGACATAAACATTATGTCATCGAAAGTGCCGAAATCACAATGAGTAAAATCCCGATGGGATCTGAACCGCTGGATCAAGTCTTGATCGGAGGGTTGTTGTTCTTCCTCAAAGTTTAAACGCTTCAGTTATAAATCCATTAAGTGAAACATACTCATGATGACGAATTGGTTAGCGTTTCAGTTGCTAAGACAGATGTGCTTGGATTTCCGATTGGAAGGGGAAGTGGAATCGTTAAGGAATGGTGTATAAAAGAGAATCAGGGAGACTGAATTGGGTTGGTTGTTCGGAATGAAAAAGAATGAAACAGTTAGAAAGGAGAAAGGAGAAGATGTTGAACATGAAATTTAATGACAGGTAGAGAAGAAGAAGAGGTGAATGACAGAAGAATATGATGCAGACCAAACCTGTTGAAGAAGAGAAAATTGCAGAACAGTGAACAGAAGACCAGATTTACAGAACCAAGAAAGACTGGTAAGAACTAATTTATCTGTAAGGTTGAATGTGTATTTAACCATTAATATTTGAGGGTGGTTGGGAGGTGCTCGGGAGGACTGCTGTCCTCAGAGGTTCAAGTGGGTGCTTGAACACAGGGAGTTGTAGCTTCCATCTGGTTGCAGCCAGAGAAACTAGGGTGGCAGGGAGGTGCTAGGGAGAACAGGTGTTCTCTGTTATGCAGGTTGGAGCCTGTGTAGTGGGAAGTTGGTGCTTCCATCCAGTTGGTGCTGGAACTTTCAGGAAGTTGGTGCTTCCATCCAATTGGTGCTGGAGTACTCAGGGAGTTGGTGCTTCCTTCTAGTGGGTGCTAGAGAAACCAGAGAGTTGGAGCTCTCAAACAAGTTGCAGCTTGTAAAACAGAGGTAGCAGCCTCACATTGAGTTGGTGCTCAATTGTAAATGATGTACAGAACATAAAAAGACTGCCTATCATTTCGAAGAAGAATAGGTTTTCTCCCTTTATGGGTTTCCTCGTGAAAATCTGTCTCTATGTGTGTATCTTATGTGTGACTGATGATCTTTACTCTTACTGTTCATATGCTATATGATTGGTTGATGACACATGAAGAAATCTTAATAATTGTTTAAAAGGCATAAAATTGTTTAAGCTTATAAACAACTGATTCACCCCCCCCTCTCAGTTGTTCTGGTATTTCCAACAGATAAAAACCTTGATGATTTGCAAGATTAAAAGTACAAAGGTATCATTTTTAAATTACCATTCGAACAAGAACCATGATGTCAAGAAGAGAATAATTGGTGGTTATTACAACCTTTAAAAAAAATGTATAAATAAGAAGCTATGAGATAGGGGTATACGAACATTAATTTTCAATGCATTAGTTAGTCCAATGATTCTTTATGTATGAAGTTTTAGCCTAGAAAATTCCTTGCATGGATTGAAATAAAATTGAGTAGATCCAAAAATGTTTCTTACTCCATTCTCTTGATTGAAGATATATTTTCTTCTATTGATTCTAAATCCATTATTATATATTCAGGTTAGAAACATAAGTTATTTAGGCTAAGAAAATATATGCTCACTATTATTGGTTCTATTTTAAGTAGTAAACATCATAGGGATAAAAGAGGTTGGGATAGATATTATAAGCCTTAGATTAACTCTTTGAAAAAAAAACCCGATGATAAAATCAATAATGTGAGTTGTATTTGACAATAAATGAACTAAATTTTTCAATCTGATGATGGTGATCTATGAGGAAACATCCTTTCTACGACAAATAATCAATGATGGTTAATCAAAATACTAAGGCTTTGTTGTTGGGAGAGATAATAAATATCACCAATATGGGAAGATGACAAGAACACTTTGGTATATGAGAGGTGCATCTAGGGGAGGTAATATTTTAGGTCTATGGGAGACTTAGGGATGTATTTGTTAGAAATTTAAGTGGATTCGAGTTTGAACGTGAACATGGATTATTAATACATATTCATTTTAAGGGTGAAAATATAAAGGGAGAATACCATTTTGGTTAGGGTAAGATAATGGGTGATGGATTCATGGCAGATACATAGTAAGTATATCAATAAAATTACATAGAAGAGAAAGGATTTGCATGGTAATGCAGTTAAGATAATTTCAATTTTATTTTTCAAAGGAAAAATATCTTTTTATTTATTCTTCATGTGCAGATATTGAGTAAGGTATAATAGTGTCATCTGAATGAGCCTGATCTCCTTGAAATTGTTGAGCTACTTCTCTATGTATGAGGCAATGACAAGTAGATAAAACTATGTTGCGGAATAGATTAAGTACAAGGATTTTATTTTAGATTCCGATCATGTAGAGGACTATATATAATCAAATAGGAATATGGTAGGAGGCACTTATACGGGGGGGAATATTTTATGTTTGCAATAGGTAATATTTTAGGTATGTGGAAGTAATTTATGGAGGAGTATAACATTCATTTGGAATTATTTTTGGGACAATGATCTAAGTTACATGCATCTTATCACTTCCACTATTATTTTCCTTGATTAAGAAGACCCTATGAAAGGAACTTCTCAGAATTGCAGAAATGCCAAACATATCTAGACACTCCTTTACAAGATTCACGCCAAATAACACCTTTTGTGGCCATGAATACTATCTATTTACATACCATTGACATTTTTTGGTGTCCTTTTGACATCAAGAAAGATAAATTTCAAGGTTGATCCATAGTTCTGTAGCTAATGCATCCATGATTGCAGTAGACAACAAGCACCCAAAAATGAATGGTCAACATTTTGTTCTAGGAAAAAAGTAAATAGAGAACCATGTTGAGTCTAGTAAATATTCTATATAGCTATATATATATGATGAAGAGAGAATAATTTCAAGCATGAGTACGAAGGTTTTAAGGTTTTCTAAGGACTACAATTTTCCTCATGGTATGGAGGATGAACTTGTATATTTTTGTGAAGATCCATCACAGGACCAATAAATATTATCTAATCTAGTTGATATTAGGATCAAGTTGGTAGCCCCTACAATTAGAAGTATCAATCCTAGAGTAATCTCATTAGATGAAGAATCCATCACAATTCTATGTGAGTTGGAAAGAGAACAATTAAAAGGATGGATTTCCAACTCACATAGACCATGTGCCATGATGTTAGATCATTTATTAAAAGATATCAAGTTAACCTATAAGGAAATATTGTAAGGTATATGGTGTAAGATTATAAAGGTAAAGGATTTTATTCCATAGGTGAAGATTTTGGTGAGATTTAATTCTTCTCACCAAAGATCTTTATGCAATCATCAACAATTTTGAAGGATGATCCACTAGACCTACTTGTAGGGTTCTCTTTATCTTCATATGTAGGTAAGGAGGTTTCTAGTGGTGGGAAACTTGGGAAAGGTTTCATTAGAGGTATTCTCATATATCATTTCATGAGTGTAATCCCCACCAACAAACCCTCCGCATCCTACTAGGAGTGAGTTCAAGGAAAGCCAATAAGAGGTGAAAGTGCATTAAACTAAAGGTTTTGGTGAAAAACTTGTTATTAGGAGATAATATCAAACTAAATGAAGTTATGGAGCTTGAGGAATCAACTACTATGGGAAACTTCTCAAGAAAATGTATGAATGGAGAATCCCTAAAATTTTGGATGCAAGAGACCTTTGTTTTAGTACTTGGTTACTCCCCTCTCTACGTGGTGTTGGTAAAAGGTTATATGAATTGTGTTATGATTTTAATCACTACAATAGGCCAAGAAACATGTTATGAGATTTTATGAGGAAAAAATACACTTGAACCAAGGTGACTTTGCTCATAAAATACTCGACCCTTCTTCTTCATAGTAAAAGAGAAGTCAAACATGCCTTCCTCGTAAATGAGGTGTGGATATATGCATATTCATCATAGATTAGTTGCATCCAGATATGATTTTCCTACATAAAACATGTGGCTACCCCTTTGAGCATCAAGATATAGGAAGTTACGAGAAAATCAAATGAGCAATTGGTTCGAAAAGGCTCATAAGTGTGTATGGAACTTGTGCATGATTTGTATTCACTAAACCCACATACCATGAAGTCTATTTTTATATCCTCAAGAATATATCAGAATAAATCCAAATCTAAGGGAAGGGACTAGAGAGAGTTTAGGTTTAAGCATATTATGCTATCAAATTGGAGTAATATCCCTTGCTCTATCATTTGCTACAACTATTGACTATTTGGAATCAACATTAGTGTCAAAAAATATTATGTGACAGGCATATTGAATATATTAAAATAGTACATTTTTTAGTCATTCATATTCAAAAGAGGTGAACTTGTATCTAAGGAGAAGGAATTTGGGTTGTGGAGCTAGGTGTATGTTGGCACGTAATGCCCAGTCCCAGGTTTAATCATTAATAAACCAACAAAATTGTTGGCCCTTGACCAAGTTTTGAGGAACACTTGGTCATATTTGATCGTTTTTGGACTTCGCCAGCCTGTCAAAGATGGAGGGCTAGGTGAAGCAGAGATCATAGGATCTCAACCCACTTTTGGGGCCCTTTTAGGGCTTTGGGTTAATGTAATGTGAAAGGGATGTCGGCCGATGGGTTTACCCATGTTTAGGCCTATTTTGTAAAGTATAAATAAGTAGCTAAGCAATGTAAGAGAGGGCGAGAAGATAAGCTAAGTGATAGTAAAGGCTTTTTGTATATTGTGTGATCAACTTGCAGAGCTGAGTTCAAGTGTTGTAAGCACTGAGTGCATGGATTATAAGAAGGCTATGTGATAGATCTACTCGGGAAAGGAGGATATGGAGAGGTGCACGCAGATATCCTTTCCTATGTGGAGTACAAGTATGAGCTCTGTGTTCTAACCCGATTGACCAAAGCTAATAAAGAAGAAGAAGACTTTGTGGATGTAGCCCCAGGGTGGGGGTGAACCACGGTAACTCTGTGTGTTGTGCTCGGTGCTTTGACCTAATGTGTTGGTTTCTTTCCATATGTTGTGCTTGATATGATTATGCTATGTTCTTTTCTATGATATACTTAGATAGATCCACTTTTCTTTGTGCTTTTTAGATGTGTGTGTATAGATTTGACATATATGACAGTATTGAGTGCTAGACCTATTTTGTTGTTGCTAAGTACTAACTTAACCTATATCTAAGTGAATTCTATGGTGATCTATGCCATCTACGGAGTGCCATGAGGGTTAAATACTGATGAATGATCTATGCTAAAGTGCTTTCTAAGAGTAATAATCATAGATCTGTGTCCCAGCTAAGGTTGTTGACACATGAGTCTTGCAACCACCCCTGCCTCTACCTCGGATGAGACTTCATATGCATCCCAAGTGTTGCCAAAAGGGACGGTAGTTAAGGTTTTTTTGGTGCGTTGTTGAAGTGTTGAACCCTGGGTCTGCCCCTGTTCCAACAAATGGTTCCATTGTCGAGACTTAAAACTATGATTTCTAGGAACTGAGGAAGAATAAACTTTGTGCAAAACAAAGCTTTGTGTGTAGATTTGTTTCCTTAGTGCACATATTTTTACTCAACCTGTGAAGCTTTGTGCCAGGAATAAGGTCAGATCTGAAGAAAGGAATATCAGATCCTAAGAAAAGAAGTGAGATTTGAATGCTCTATGCTCTAAGAAAAGTAAAAGTGGAAATTTTTGAAAGAAAGAAGTCAGATCTACAGAAGAGAGGTAAGATCTGTAAGCTCTGTGATCTAATAAAGGTAATAATAGTCAAAAGTCCTTAGATCTGGAATCTTTGTGCTCTGTAGAAGAAAGATAAGTGAAACATTTTGTTTCTAGAGCATGGATCTAGATATGTTTGATAGATTTTGTCCTAGCTTAAAAACTAGGGCATTAATAGATGAAAGAAAGTTTGATATGAATAGATCTGATAAGTATAATGATAGATATGTTATACCTATGCATAGAAATAATGTTTGGACTAACAAGTGGATGAAGGATCCTAGAAAGAAATTTTTACAGGCTAGCCATTATGATCCTAGCACATAGTACAAGAAGACTTGGGGATCATTGAAGAGAAAGAGAGGATTAACTCTTTGTTACAGTTGAAAAAGACCAGGACATCTTGCTAAGGAATGCCCTAGGAGAAAACCTAGTTGTTTATGTTGAAAATGTTTGGAACATGATGTTTTGGATTTCCCTAGAATGATCGCTAAGTTGGAAAGGATGAATTTGAATCAAGAAGACCAAAAGGCAGAAACCCAACAAGAATCAGAGAAAATATTAATACGGATAAAAGAAACCTTGAAGGAACATAAATATATCTGATTACCAAAGATCTTCAAAGAAAAGGAGCAAGTCGAAGAAAGAATAGGGGACTTCAACATTGACTGTATTCGTGATGAATAAACACAAGTGAACATTATGCCAGAAAGAACTTGGGAAGCTATAGGAAATCCAAACATGATTCCTTCCCTAGGAGGGACTAGTTTATTCAGAGGAAAGCTAGTAAACCTATGTGGAAGGCTCGCCCGAATACCTATGACTGTCAATGGAACTTCGACAGAGGAAGACTTTGAGATTATTAAATTTGTTGAAGACAACGCCCCGTTTACCATGCTCATAGGAAAACCTTGGATTGATAGAGAACAAGCCAAACAAAAAGAGGAAGAATAAGTTTTGGAACAAAAGAAGCAAGAGTTAAAAGACTTTATGACCAGAAGGATCAAACACTTGATTGAATAACAGAAGAGTAGATCGCAGATATTTAATACTAGAAACTCTGATGTCGAGGCCAAGAGAAGACTAGAGGATCCACAAAATATTGAGTTACCTATTTCTGATACAGAAGAAGTATTATCCAGAAACCCTAGGAAAGAATTTCAACAACGCAAAGTAACTAAGACCACAGAAGATAAGCATCAAAATGGTAAAAGAATTACTGAGATGAAGCTCACTAGGAAGAAGGCTAGAAAGTTAAGAAAGGAAAAGGATAACATTGTAAGATTACAAGAGGTTCTAGAGGATACTTCATAGAAAGAAAAATTCCAGAATTGGAGCTTCATTGAGATATCAGAACAACGACATAGAGTAGTTCTCCATGACAAAGCAATATAGCCATTAGGGACAATATATCCATTCAACTTCCTCTCCAAACGGGCATAAAAGCAATAAAGTTTCATCATCCAACCATTGAAACGCGCCATAATGGGTCAAACATGAATTAATGAAGGATCATAACCGATTCCAACAAACCGTTGCTAAGTTTCCCTACTTCGTCCATCGCGCCACATACCAAAAATACTTTTTTCTAAGTGAGAATTTGAGCACGAAACATGAGATTAATTCACCCTGAGATCATTGCCTTGTTCCCATACTATTCACTGTAGTCTTTGAATTATTTTGCACCCGAGCTAGCTGACCCAAGCTTGTATGTCGGACGAGCTCAACATTGCTGAGAAAATAGTTGAAGAAGTTTTAATTGAATTAATTATTGAGAGAGTCATGTCAAAGCAATGAGTGTCTACAGGTGTATAGGCATCGTCCTCGGGAAAATTACCACCTTCCCCCTCCACTGCTTGAGTAGGACGATCCCGACCACCTTTGGAAAGACGATCTAAGCTTGGAAACGACTTTGGCATTGTGAAGATGATCCCAGGTATCTTGCCTAAGTATATCCCATCACTAAGAGGCACAGTGAATTGAGACACTATACCCAGAGACTTCGACTATGATTTTGTCATTGCGTACCTCCCGAAAGGGGTGCACACAGTTCGTGTTGACTAGGATAAGCTCACAACGCTGAAATTTAGTGATTTTAACATTGGAGATCACAAATTTTACAGTATGCTAGCCCCGCACAAGTACTTAACTATCACAAAAGGGAGGAACCCAAAGATTGTCCCTCATCAATGTACCCATAACCGCACGCAGACTACCCTCATCAATGTAATGAAGATTCCTCTTTTTGGGAGGCATCAGAAAGTGAATTCATGCATCAGATTGTTGTTATCCTTATACCACAAAGGATACTTATGGTTGGACTGCCGCATCACTACGGATCCGATTCTGATCAATCAGATCACAGGGCTAAGCATGCAGGGCCCTGACCCACAGAAGTTTTACCCTAGAAAGACCGCAGATCACGCTCTCGCCTAGTGAATAAAAGACACATATGGTGATGTAGAGAAGGGCACACGAGGATACAAGGTATCCTACATCGAGAATGCAATAGTGCACCTCGGTTTCCAGATGATCACAGGGAAGTTAGTCCATAAGAACAAACCCACACAGGTGATTGTATTTTTTGTTGACCTCGCAGGGAAGTGTGTGAAGGGAATAAAAATGAACTGGGCAAAGTACCTTGTAAATTAGCTCGAGCTTGACTATAGAGAAGTGAAAGCCTAAGGGTATGAGTTCCACTTTAGTTGGTTGCTCATACTCATCTCTTTCATCGCCTGGGAGCTACCATAAGGTTCCACGTTTCCAGAGATCGAACCCTTCGAACCACTGGCTATGAAGTTCTGTACGCCATGGTACTCCAGTGACATGAACAAGCAGTGGAAGTCCAATGCTATCTTCCACGCTTATTACAACCAATTGAAGAATGCAATCCAGTATTCACCGTGCCTCACACCAAACACACTTCATAGCTTTAGACCTTTTATCAAATTCAGCATGGACCACCACTTCACCTATATCATAGTGCACTTTGATAAGCACAAAGAACAAATCTAGTCGTACTACAAGTTGACAGAAGAAGACTTCGAGCAGATTACCAAGAAATGGTTAGTGGACCTCCTTGTTTCAGCGGACCCCGCAAAAATATCTGACGTGGAAAGCCCTGAAGCTATACTAGATACACATAGATCGAGAAATAATAATACATATGATGAAGTTCAAGATATCCATAGCACATCCACGAAGACTACTTCGATCTCACCTGCATAGGGAGGTGATGGTGAAGAACTAGGTGGCACAAAGGTTGAGCAAAACAAAGGAGAGGTTAATCCTCCTAGAGAGGAGGAGGATCCCTCTAATAAAAGGAAGGTCACCCCACCAAATCCCTCATCCTGAAAGAAAACTAAGGCCACCTGGACTACGTTTAAGACTACCCTCACACAGGATGACTTCGACTTCTTCATCACTGGGCTAAATGATGCGTCACTAGAGATCGCAGAAAGGCAAGAAGCGAAGCAGGAGGAGATATTCAACCGACTCATAGGTGAAATTCAAGAAGTGCAACAGGAACTCCAGTCTAGTTGGGCCATTTCTACTACGTCCTTGACGATGAGAACAGAAGGAATAGGCGATGAGCCCACCCAATTACACCAGATTGTCGAGAAAGTTGAAGCTCGCCTTCGACGAGCTCAAGAGGAAATAGTGCAAGCTACCTAGGCTTTGGCACAAGTACAGAGCACACTTATAGTACAACAGAGAAAGTTAAAATAGGAACAACTTGCCTTACAAGAAAAGTGGGAGGAGGAGAAAGAACATTTATAGCAAAGCAAGGACCAATTTCTAGCAGAGAAACTTAATGTACAGGAATGAGTTCACAAAGCACTTCGCTCTGGGAGAGTCATTGAAGCAAAAAATGAAGAACGTGTCCCACAGTAGGTGGCACAACTTGAATAATTAATCCAACAACTTCAGCCATGCATCGCAGATCTGGAACTTCGTACCGTGCCCAAGACTCCCCTAGAAGTAAGAGATCTAAGGGAGTCAACTTCCCGTAGTGTAGTTGACAGGTTAAAAACCTTATCTTTGGAATGTAAGCAGTTGAGTGCTAGAAGCACCTAGACTTATGAGAACCTCACATACAACCCATAATTGCAGACATTAGAGGCACAACTCCAAGAAGCAAAGAAGCATGCAGATACGCTACAGGCGTAGCTGAAGGCCTTAACCCCAGTTTAAAGAATGAAGTGATTTCTAGAACAATGCAACACCCAACAACAGGTACACATGCTGCAAAGTAAAATGATGGAATTCTCTCAACGACTTTAACCACTCCAAGAGAAAGAATGGAAACTTTTCATTGAAGTTGAGAGCCAGGCAGACGAGCTTGAATAGGTTGTCATCATCGTAGAACAATGCATGGAAGGACCAGTAAATGATGCATTGATCCAGGAGTTCACTGAGCAAGATATTGTCGCACTTTAGCAGGTCGAAGTAGCTCGGGCCAAGCTCGAGACATTTGAAGTAGATTTGATCAAACCAAAGTGACTCGGGATGAGTCACAGGTGAGTGTTGGGGGCATGTTGGCCCTTGACCAAGTTTTGAGGAACACTTGGTCATATTTGACCATTTTTGGACTTCGCCAGCCTGTCAAAGATGGAACGCCAGGTGAAGCAAAGATCACACGACATCGGCCCACTTTTGGGGCCCTTTTAGGGTTTTGGGTTAATGTAATGGGAAAATGATGTCGATCCATGGGTTTACCCATGTTTAGGCCTATTTTGTAAACTATAAATAAGTAGCTAAGCAATGTAAGAGAGGGCGATAATATAAGCTCTGTGCTAGTACATGCTTTGTGTATATTGTTTGATCGACTTGCAGAGCTGAGTGCAAGTGATGTAAGTGCTGAGTTCACGAATTGTAAGAAGGCTTTGTGCTAGATCTACTCAGGGAAGGAGGATCTGACGAGGTGTGCATAGATATCCTGTCCTATGCAGATTACAAGTGTGAGCTCTGTGTTGTAACCCGATTGACCAAAGCTAATAAAGAATAAGAAGACTTTTTGGACGTAGCTCCAGGGTGGGGGTGAACCACGGTAACTCTGTGTGTTGTTCTCGATGCTTCAACCTAATGTGTTGGTTTCTTTCCATATGTTGTGCTTGATATGATTATGCTATGTGCTTTGCTATGATATACTTAGATATATCCACTTTGCTTTGTGCTTTCTAGATGTGTGGGTATAGATTTGACATATATGAAAGTGCTGAGTGATAGACCTATTTTGTTGTTGCTAAGTACTAACTTAACCTAGATCTAAGTGAATGATGTGGTGCTCTGTGCCATCTGCAAAGTGACATGAGGGTTAAATATTGGTGAATGATCTATGATAATGTGCTTGATAAGAGTAAGAATCACAGATCTATGTCCCAACTAAGGTTTTTGACACCTAAGTCTTGCAACCACCCCTGCCTCTACCTTGGGTGAGACTTCATGTGCTTCACAGGTGTTGTCGAAAGGGTCGGTAGTTAGGGTTTTGTTGGTGCGTTGTTGAAGCATTGAGCCCTGAGTCTACCCCTATGCCAACAAAAACCCTTATACATCGTCACTTTCAAAATCATCAGCAAGTAAGTGAAGTCTCACCCGAGGCATCTAGAGGGGTTGCAAGAACCAAGTTTCTGCAGTGGGGGGAAGTGAGGCCTTCAACCTAACCATACTATGCATT
The DNA here is from genome assembly GCA_009831015.1 of Picea engelmannii. NCBI lineage: Eukaryota > Viridiplantae > Streptophyta > Pinopsida > Pinales > Pinaceae > Picea > Picea engelmannii. Next base: position 1,071,743 of record ML782390.1, on the reverse strand, counting down.
ATCCATTCATCTACTATGTATGCAATTTTTGTTTATTAACCTTTAGTTATCATTCATTATTCCCTATGTGCGACATTACTCCAATTAACATTCATTCATGCATCATTAACTTAAGTGCGCAGGATCATAACATTATATAACAATGTCATATTTAGAATACTAGAACTTTATCTTCATTGTGTAGTAGCAATAAACATCATATGCATCATAACACACAAAAACAACACATCAAGAGACAAGGTTTTAATGTGGTTCACCCCAAAGTGGGCTACGTCCACAACGACTGGATTCTTATTTTGTTCATTGCAGTCTCCTTGGAGTTGTGCAATGGTCTTACAATAATATGTATCGATTAACATTACCCAAAGATGCCTCTCTTGTTCTGCTACAGTGCAAGCCTAACTCCTGAAACACTCAGTCATACCTCAAAACACCTTGACACTTAGAAATTTCTTTGCTTAATTTCTCGCTCCAAAAATTATCACCCAAAAAAGACTCTCTTCTACCCGAAAACCAATTACAATTTATAGTTTTACAAAAGGGATCAACATGTTACAGTGTGGACAAAATGTTCCAAAATCCTAACTACTTTCCGCCTTTTGTATGCTCACTCCCAAACATGCTTCAATTGCTTTGCGCATGCGCTTCTCCTTAGCCAAAATGTCATGCGATCCATTCCTCCATGATTCCCAAAAATTATCCAAAATAACCTACTCCAACAAGCTGCCAACAATAACATGTGGCTCGTCGCGAGCCACTTCAAGTCTGCTTCCAAGTTGCCAAAAATTTTTGTAGTGTATCGTTGGTCGTTGCAACATTTTCCTTGACTTGTTCTTCCTACTGTACAATTTCCTAGGATATTTCTACATTTAAGTGAGTCTTTAATTTTTAAGAGGTTTCCCGCGCTACCTTCTTGGACATGCCTTGAGTGGCCACTAACTCCACTGTTATCTTATAAGATTCTTATTGGAAGACCTTAATCTTTTGTGCGTGAGCCTACTGTTCCTCCCTTAGTTGATTTGTTTATGAATAAACTTCTTATTTTCGGCAATTGTTGTTACCACCTCGACTGACAGTAATGTACTCATTACTTCTTTGAACTTTTTTTCCTTATCCTACGAAACATGTATCTTCTGGCCAATCTTCTGCGGCTTCACATATTAAGTTAGTTGACTCCAAACGCCCCTTCTTTTTGCATACATCTTAACACATTCTACTTCCATACTCTTGATGTTCTCTATGCTTGTAGTTAACAAAGTTACCGACTTAACGAGAATTGTAACTTAAAAATGAGAACTCTGGCCCAAAAAACCCATATTTTTGCATACAAATCATGAAAATCAACCCCTAAATAAAGAAATGGTGCTACTGGTTTTTTCAAACGGGCTAAAAATTAGAACATTTTTCAAGCACAGCCTTTAAAACTCATACACTAGCTCAAAAAAAACTTAGAATTAACACCTAAATAAAAAAGTGACGCTAACTATATCAAAATATTTTTTCTAAATGCTAAAATTATGGCTCAGTACGACCTAATTGAAATCATGGTTTTGACAATAGATCCCTATGCTAAAAAAAAATAAAAAAAATTGGATACAAAATGGTCACTTTAAATTTTTTTTAGTAACTTTTTTTTCCTTAAATTTACATTGAAAAATAAATAAATAAAATGAGAAAATCTTAGCAATTTTCTTTTAATGAAGAAAAGAAACACATTTAAATATATATATTCAAAACCCAAATTAAACAAACAAAAAAAAAACATTAAAAAAATGGGTGGAAAAATAACTAAAAAGAAACGAAAAAAATTAAAATTTCCCAATATATATATATATATATATATATATATATATTAGTTTTTTATTTAAGGTCCCATAGACCAGTTCAGTCTTAGTGGGCGTTAATCACCATCATCACCATCATCATCATATATATATTATTTGTGATGTTTTAACATTTTTTAAAGTGTTTTTGGCCATGAAATTGGTTTTTTTCCCTTTTTTTTTTATTTTTCCTCATTTTTTTTTTAATTTTAATATATAATTTTAATTTTTTGTTTTTTTTTTCTCTTTAATATAAATTTGCTTTTGAGATTTTTATTTTTATTTTTAATATAAATTTGCTTTTGAAATTGTTTATTTTTATTTTTATTTTTATTGATGATGATGATGATGATTAAAGTTCACTAAGGGCGAATTGGTATATCAGACCTTAAGAGGGTAATTCATTACTTGTTATTCTTTAGAATTTTGTTTTTGTGCTCGAAAAACGTTAAGAGAAGTTTTCCAAGATCACCATAATTTCAATTGTT
>ML782390.1:1052249-1069363 GCA_009831015.1 Picea engelmannii | reverse complement strand
ATTTTTTTGCTAAATATTAAAAAGTGGTGTTATTTAAGTACAATTATTTTCTATGTATTAAAGTAAAGGTAAACAATGTGTTAAAAATTATGTTTTCCAGTATATTTTAGAAGTATGGAGCCATAAATTAATTAAGGAGACACTATTGTATGAAAAACCTTAATTTCAAAAAAGTAAATGGTAAAAACTATTTTTAAGATTGAAAGAAGCGTGGAAAAATGACTAAAAACACCTTTGGACAAAAAATTAGAAAATTTAGAAAATAGATGAAAAATAATCATTTTAAAAAATGTGGAAACATTGTGATTTAGAAAATTTAAAATGTCAAAATACCACCTAAAAAGGTAGGGGGGTGCTACTAATAGCACCATTTTTAAAAATGGGGTAAAAAATGTGCCCCCCTAAAAATGAGAACTCTATAGAGTTCTTGTTAAGTTTGTAACTAAGCTAGTGGTCATATTTTCGTGTTTCTCCCTTTCATTCGGGGGATTGCTCAGTATTTGTCATACCTCTATGTCAGTGATCTTTGTTCAGAAGCCCAGAATGGCTTCGCTCAACTTCGTCACTCGTTCTTCTAGTGTGGCGTCTTCATCCCTTAACATTTATGGAATAATGTTATAGACCCCCTTGATTGCCTGATTGACTCTCTCTTCCTTTTGGGATGTCTCATCCCACTCCTATATGAGTTGATTGTATTTGGATTGCAACATATCCTTCTCTATGACTCTCTTCATTAGCTCTAACGAGGTCGACACTACATTCACCTGAATTTGATCTATCACGCACGATTGTAACTCATACAAAAAATTTGTAGTGAGAGTTGATTTCAAGCCCCAACAAAAGAACCAGTTGTTGGTGTACAATGGGAAGACTCGAGGTTAATAATTATTAAACCAAAAAAACCATTAGACACTGGCCCTTTTGGCATCACCAAAAAGAAAGTGAAGTCTCACCTGAGGCATCTAGAGGGGCTATAGGAACCAAGTTTATGTAGTGGGGGGAAGTGAGGCCTTCAACCTAACAATACTATGCATTATCCATTCATCGATTGTGTGTGCAATTTCTATTACTTAACCTTTAGTTATCATTTAATATACCCTATTCATGACATTAATCCACTTAACACTCATTCATTTATCATTAATGTAAGTGTGCAGGATCATAGCATTATATAATAGTGACATATTAAGAATACTAGACCTTTATCTTCATTGCACAATAACAATAAATATCTTATGCATCATAACACACAAAAACAACACATCAAGACACAAGGTTTTAACGTGGTGCACCCTAAACTAGGCTATGTCCACAACGATTGACTTCTTCTTTAATTCATTGCAATCTCCTTAAAGCTACGCACTGCACTTATAGTAATATGTATCAACTAACATTACCCAAACATGCCTCAATCGTTCTGTTGTAGTCTGATCCTAACTCCTGAAACTCTCAGTCACACATGAAAACACCCAAACACTTAGACAATTATTCTCTTAAGCTCTTGCTCCAAAAATCATCACCTGAAAAAGACTCTCTTATACCCGAAAACCTGTTACAATTTATAGCGTTACAAAAGGGCTAAGCTCATTACAATGTGGACAAAATGTCCCAAAAGCCTAACTAATTTCTTCCTTTTTCACATTGACTCCCAAACATGCTTCAACTAGTTTGCGCGCTACTTCTCCTTAGCCAAAATGTCACGAGATCCATTCTTGTGTGATTTCCAAGACTTATCCAAAATAGCCTACTCTAACAGTGTACAACAACTAATATCAACGTGACTCATTATATGATTTTAGGGGATAAATTTTGCAAATGGGCTAATTTTCCATGGTTTTTCCCAAAAAAAGATTTGCTAATTTCCATTTTTTCTAAAAAATGATTCTCCCAAATTGCATAGAATAAAATTATTTTACCTTTAAAATCGCCTAAAATTTGTATAAACTATACAAAATCCTTATAAATTTGAATATTTTTAAAAAAATATCGCCAATCATTTTATATTTTGGATATTAAAGAGAAGTAAGCTTAGTCCATGTTTCTACATTTTAATATAATTTTTCATCCTTAAAATCATCCTTATTAAATCATTTTAATAAGAAGTCAACATTGTTGTAATTCTCATTTAATAAATATATATGTACATTCTTTCGCCCCCCATAATATTCATGTTCATAGATATTTCTTGTATCTTTAATGGGATTTTATTTTTTTATCTAAGTAAGCTTGAGTTCCTAGATTAAGACCTTTTTGTTTGAAAAGAAAAAATTGTAATGAAATTCTGAATAATGCATACAGAGAGCATGCATTTAGGTCTAATATATCTTTCATCCCCAAGAGGAAAAAAAGCATAGAAAAATATACCTTGAAAAAGAGACCTCAGTACATATGAAGTCTACACAGAAAATAACCACCAATCTCACCCAATAAAAAATAGAAAGGAGATTAGAAGAGAACCTGGATGGACCAGGCCAGAGCGTAAAACAAAACCCTCAAAAATACAGATCCAAAGGGACAACAAGAGGACTTGCAACCACTAAGGAGGAAGACATAAGCCGCACACCCTAGATGGTCGTCAAATTGATGACCCAAATATCCAAAATCAACATTGCATGCCTGTAATAGTAGGACCTCAAAGATTTGATACAAAGTCCGTCAAAAAACATAGAAAACCCAAGCATCCTCTCCACACCACAAGGAGGACACAAGAACCCCTAGCCACCATGAACATTGATAAAACCCTAACATTGCATCAAGCCCTGAAAATACAAACATGGATGAATTGGTGAGGATGACGCCCTCATAAAACTTCAAAACAACATCCATGCACACTAAAGGATGAAGAAAGAATAAACCAGAATCTCGCAGAAGACGGATCTGTTGGTTTTTCTTCAAATGAGATATAATCGATGTATTATTACAGTGACGAGTGTTCCATATATAGGGAACATATGGTGACCATCTATGAAAGGATGCATTCCTTCAATAATCAATAATTATTTTACTATTATCATTTACTTATTATATATGATATTTAATAATCAATAGTTATATTATTGATTATTATTCTAAGAGAATTTATTCCCGATGTTGTCCAAACATCAACACTCCCTCTCAACTAGGGAGACATTCTGCATCATTCCAAGCTTGTCTTTGAAGTATAAAAAATTCATTCTAGACTCATAACACTTTTCTATCAGTCTTGGGAAACATCTCTGTCCCGTCTGAACCATGAAGAAACTCCTTTTGTGGCTCTCCCTCTGAGCCAATTAAATCTCTCTAATATTACGCTCACTTTGGGTCCACATGTAATAGAATATAGCAACTCGAGTCTTTATTATTCCTTGTCAAATCACCATGACTAGGAAAAATACCACACCAGAATCTTTCACCACAAGTACACACCTTTGAGTAAATGTCATCCTGATGCTAACCGACATGTGGAAATCACTTCAAGAACCTCGAGTCCATATTATTCCTTTTCATGAACAAGAAATGACTATGTCTGGGACAATTTACCACAAGTTCCCCTTTATGATAAATGTATCCTATCTCCCTTGGTCTGCATCCTAATCTAGGAAAAGATCTACCTGATGCTGAAATATCAATATTCCCTCTTAGCTAGGGAGGTATCTTTTCATAGTAGTACAAAAATACTATCCAGAGACACACAATATCCACCAGTGGTACACAACCACCATAGTAGAAAAAGGTTTGTCACACATGACACACCCATATAGACTTCTAGAGGATACTCCCTCTAGGAACACTTAGGGTCAACTCCCCATAGTGTGTGATGCCAAGGTTCAACTCCCTTGCCATGTCTTCATGTGCTCTCCACATGGGATGTTTGGCTATAATCCCAAATGCACTTATCCCTTCTCAAGTAAGTGTCCCACTTATCAACTCAACTCAATTCACAGAGGAGTACGACCTGGAGAAAGTTTGTAACACATGGCACTCCCATATGAACTTATAGAGGCTACACCCTCTAGACAAACTAGGGTCAACTCCCATAGTGTGTGATGTCAAGGGTCAACTCCCTTCACATGTCCTCATGTTCTCTCTACATGTCCTCATGTGATGTAAGCCCAAACACACTTATCCCTTCTCGTATAAGTGTCCCACTTATCCCTTCTCAGATAAGTATCATCATAGATCAACTCAACTAAGTCATAGAGGAGTACGATCTGGAGAATGTCTCAGGAAGATGAAAACATCAACACTCCCTCTCAGCGATGGAGGCATTCTCTGCCACGCCAAGTGTTTCAGATAAGTACTTGAACTTCGTCCTGGTTTAGTAAGAATATCAACAACCTGCTCATCTGTAGGAAGGTACAACACAAATACTCCCTTCCTCTACACCATGTCTCAGATGTAATGGTACTTGATCTCAATGTGGTTTGATTTTTCATGAAACAATTGATTATCTAAGATCTTCACACAACTTTGGTTAGCATAATGACTAGTGGTGGAATCCAGCACAGGTTGGACATGGTCTGAGATATACTTCTAGTATTGATATGATATGGCAGGAATATATTGGCTCTGATACCATGTTGGTTTTTCTTCAAATGAGATATAATCGATGCATTATTACAATGATGAGTGTTCCATATCTAGGGAACATATGCTAACCATCCATGAAAGGATGCGTCCCTTGAATAATGAATAACTATTTTATTATTATCATTTACTTATTATATATTATATTTAATAATGAATAATTATATTATTAATTATTACTCTAAGATAATGTCTTCCCGATGTTGTCCAAACATCAACAGGATCAGGCTCCAAAATCGGATCAGAAGGTACACCTGGAGGAATAAAAGAAAAAAAAACGGTGCACCCAAAAGCAAGGCAACAAGCTCTGCACCCATACGCCCGACCTCCAACCATCTCACTAGGAAAAAAAAACTTTGCATGACAAAAGCACTGATCCTTCACAACAAAAACTTCCAATCATCTCACTAGGAAAAAAACCTTCTGTGCAAAAAAAGGACCGATCCTTCACAACAGAACCAAAGGCATATGCTCTACATCATGGGGAAAGCAGCCAAAAAATGGGAGAAACCACAGTCTCTCTCAACTGAGATAGTACAGGAGCAGGCACCATTTGTCTCAGGCCCAAGGACGAACCAGAGGAAGACGGGTAGGAGAAGCATGGAAAAAATCGTAGACTGATGTAGCGTCTGGCTAGGGTAAACCCTAGCCGCGGCCCTAGAGCAATTCCTATGTTTATAGTTCTCCTAGATTAGGACCTTATTCATCAAATATTTCATTTATTTTCTTTTGAAGGACTAAGGAAGGTTTTTGTTGTTTGATCATTTTTCATATAATTCGGTGAATCAACAACAATGGAGCTAGATCTAGTAAGAATCATTGGATACATTGGAAAAGAATAATGACTAAGGTATTATTTCATTCCCTCTCTCATTTAATTATGAAATTTCATGATTATTTTAAGAAGATATAAGTATTATATTTATCCTCTTTTTGTGTCATTGGATTAAACCAGTCCAAAGAGGGTATTTAATTATATGTAGGTGAATTTTTCTAAAATAGAATTAGTGATTCCACTAGGGAATAAGTTACATTTATTTCCTTTATTTTCTATGTGTCATTTTTTATCCTTTTCATATTAGGAGTCCTTTGTAGACTCTGTGATGTGTTCTTTTAATTCTTTAGTGAAAGCAAGGTAGATAAATTTAGATATAGGTAGTTGTTTTGTTGTTTTTCTTTCATTTTCTTGTGCACATGCAATTTTTTTAGAAGATAGTCATGGCCATATGTGAGTTTCCTTCATACAAGGAATGAAAACATCATTTTATTGCAAGTTTCTACACAAAAACCCACAACCAAGCCTATTTATTAATTTTTTATTATAGAGATAGGCACAATCGAGACATATAGATGAAAATTTGAGATTTTGTCAACCTATACCTATTGGATACAATGTATTTCTACTTGGAAAGGTTTGACTTGATCAATGAATGGCCTATTCCTCTAAAATATTTCATTATTTATCACACTTGAATTGTAAGAGGGTTAAAAAGAAATGAATTACTTTTGGCACCCAGAGTTTTGGGTCCAATTTTGTGTGCATGAAAAAACAAAAGTTGTGCAGACTCATCTATAAGTTTTGCGAGTGCCTAAGGAGATGCGCGAAATAATTCCATAGTGTGCAGATCAAACCGGGTTTTTTTAATTAACGTGCAAAGTCTAAAGGAAGTCAACGAACAATTGGTCTGAGTTTTGTCAATTGAGTGTTCCAGTCCAAATTTTTTCAATTGCACAGGAAATCAAGAAGATGCCCTCTGGAAGCAAGAAAGGAATCATCATGATATCTCCTCTAATTATTGCTACCAACAACAGATAAAGATGTGGGATGGCCAAAAGATGAGTTGGATAGGAATTTAGTATTTCCCCCGATGAAGAGAACCTACATAGAGCCTTGGAAGGTAATAAAAGCGTGCGAGGTCATTGGATCGGAAAAGAAAGTGGAGTAGAAAAATGAAGGACATATCTCCCTAGAAGAAAAAGATATAAAAGAGAGATCTCAACTCAAAAAAGAGGTTGTCTAATTTATGAATGTATTAGTCCTAGAGCTTTGAGTTAGCCTACTGTAATCTTGTGTTGTATGGAGAAGTCTCTTGTGTATTTTATTTGTCTAAATCTTAAAGCTCGGTGCAAGGAACATACTATTGTATTCCCACTATTTATACATTAATGAGATGAAGTCTTATGGATGTTTAGGTGAGTTATTCAACACAATGTATATCTATAATAAGATGGAATATGTCAAGTAATAAAGATATGGAATTTTTTTTCTATCTAGTGTTTGTTATTAATCAATATCATGTATGCGTGTATAGTTTTAATTCTTAGTCCTTATTAGAATATTAGATATGAGTTACATGCATGCCATTTATAATATTGTTTGATATGTTTGATCCTCCACCCTCAACACAAGGACTTATGGTCTCTATGATCCTCTCTGCATATCGGGTGATTCCTTCTTCGACCTTCGCTGAGGATTGATATGCCAATGATTAGTGGTTTTTGTTGGAAACACTGTGGATCAACCCTAGGCAACAAATAGTTCTATTGTCGAGACCTGAAGTATTGTTGATATTGATGGAGAAAAGAGAAATGTGGTGGAAGCTGTCTAAGGAGGATATTCAATATTGGATAGAAGCGAACGAGGACAATTCTTCCCTACGAGAGATGAAAGGATTGTAGTTGAATGGAAATTTATGGAAAGGTAGATACCTTTACTCTAATATGCATGAACTCTTTTTCACAAAATTTCCATGTTTGTTCCATGAATGGTTAAAAGGAAAAATATAATTCAATTCTACCGTGTTACCATCGGGGTCAATAGTATGGGATCAAGCCAATATTGATATTCTAAAGGAATTGGATAAAAATTGGACTCAGGCTATTGAGTTTTTTTTTTCTCAAGTGAACAAAGGATACATTATTGAGTTTTCCATAAAATATAGTGATTCTTTCAATGCAGATGAAAGAAAGTTTGAAGAAGGTCCAGAAAAGAAGATGCTAGAAGATATTACTCTTTGGATGAAGATGTTGTTTGTATAAAAAAGAATGATGTGCATGGAGCCTGATAAGATGGATGATTAAACCCCCTAGCACTAGGGGGGGTTGTGGAAAAAGGTGTGGGAAAAGAACCAAAGCATGGATCCAGTGAGGAGTATAATAGATCCATAAGATTAGAGAGAAAAAAAGAGTTGAAATATACGAAAGAAGAATTGAGCTGAGGGAGAAAGATGAACAGAAGAGTAGAGACGATTTAGTCAAGGGTGCACAATGAGATTTCGGTCCCAAAATGGAGAGTAATATAACACTAAGAAGTGGTGTGGGAGAGGATGTTGTGCCGGAGTGGAGCATAGGCGAGGAAATGCTTAAGAGGAGGCTTGGATTCAAAGATACCAATAGTGACAATAGTGGTAGTGAGGGCCTAGGTGAAGAAACCCATACCCTCTGGATGTTGTGGTAAGACACAAACTTGAGAAGAGGAAAAAATCACATGTGTGGTGTACGACCATAAATTTTTGGTGTGTCGGTGGATTCGAAAGAGGAAGCGTCACACAGTTACATGGTGAAAAGAAGAGAAGTTGTCATGAAGTATGGTGGGGTGCAAATCAGACAAGATTTTGACTCTCAGTGTAGTGGTGATACACTGAGAAACCAAGTGAACTAAGGGTGGTGAAGTCACGTGCTGAGTGGAGAAACCGACTCTATGCAAGGTGGCAGTGTGTATATCTGACCAAGAGATGAATCATTTAGTATAAGTGCATGGATTGGGCTAGATAAAGGCACACACATTGGTGTTGTGCATTCAAATCAAGAGAAGAGGGCGTAGGATGTGGATGTGTTAGAAGTGAAGGAATATGGGGACTCCCCTAGTAGTGGGGGAGATGAACTGATAATGTTGGATAGTCTTGCATGACTGCAACTAGATATCTGTTTGGGTCCCCTCACAATAAATGTTAGGAGAAGATGGTCTTAGTCCCCCTTTGTTCCACCCCCCTTGCACATTTTTAATCATGAAGAACACACAAAAAATAGTGAAGAGGTTAGTGTTGAAGAAAGATAATAAGAGGAAAGAAGAAACAAAATAGGTAAAGAAGAAGGTGAAGTCAACAATAATTTATCCCAAGTGATAGTGGTATGGAAGAATCTAGACAATAATAGTCAGAAGAGTGGAAATAACTATGGTTCCAATATGGCCAACCAAGATAGTACGTTGATATTTCATGTGCTCCATGGAAAGGGTAAAGATGACGTCGAGCAACATTGGTTCACCTATGAAGCAATTTCGTCTATAAAGAGAATTAGAGATGAGGAAACTAAGATCGTGCAACTAGAGACTATGTTCAGGGATTGGGACCTCACATGGTACATGAAGTATAAGGATACTCCACCAATAGGGCAAGCGATGTCCCTAGCCGATATCAACTTGATCCATGTGGATCATCTTAAAATTAGATAGATTTAAAGTATTCAAAATGCAAAGTAAATCTTACAAAGTTAAAGAGCTCGTCAACAACTTTCCGGTGACGTTCATTTCGGGAAAAACGGCCTCCAGATGAAAAAGATATCAACAGTGGAAGTTTCGTCAAAGATGGTGAAAAATGGTTAGAAATGGTTAAGAAATGTAATTTGGGGCTATGGGAATTGAACCCAAGACCTTGCTAAAAGGCCACCATGACCCCATGGTTTGGAAAAAAAAAGGGGTGGTCAAGGGCTTAGCCCTTGACCTTGCCAACACCGAGGCCCCCCTTGGTATTTAAATATTATATCAAAACCATATGTTATAACCCAAAAATTAACCATATAAAACGTGCCCAAACCATATGATTAAACATATCATATAAAACGCGTCGAAACCATATGTTAAAACATATCATATCAAATGCGCCAACCATATTTTAAACATACCATATAAAATGCGCCAACCATATGTTAAACTATATGCATATGCGGTGGGAGGAGAAGCCTGCGGGTTTGACCACGGGACTTCCGCCTCCATAACCACCATATCTACTAATGCGCCACCTCCATGAGACATGGCAAGAAGTGTCCAGGTAAGCTTAAAAACTGTCGATATTGGTGGGATTTGGATAGGCACGCAGCGTATGGCCACACCCCCCTTTTTTGGTTTTCCTCATTATTTAAATGAGCAATGGACATGATTCCCGAGGAGGGGTTTTGATGCAAGCAGAGACTGGCACACAGCCTGAGGTGGTTATTCACAGTGATCGAGGTGAATTTGCACACAGTTCGAGGTGAATTTGCACGTAGACCAAAGTGCTTTTGCACACAGATCGAGGTGGTTTTGGATTTGCACGCATCTCGAGGTCGTACGGACTGTACAGATTAGAGGTAGATTTGGGAATTGTGCCAAGAAGGGCATTCTGAGTTCAGTTTATGAAATATATCGAGTTTATACTCAAAAGTCTTGATTTTTCACAAGGATTCCAGATCCAGCTTCAGTTTTTGCATTCAGACATCCATACAGAAAAATGCTCACAGAATCTTTCAGATATACAGAAAGGTATTCATGTTCATACTTAAAAGTATCAGAATTTCATATAGCAATTCTTGATGAAGTGTGTTACTGTATATGACAAACAGAAATCATAAGTAACTTTGTAAGAATTCAAATACTTAATCTATCGACCTTCCCATTTGGAAAGTGGCCTAGATACGTAGCCAGGGGGTCTGGTGAACTCCGTTACCAATTATTGTTCATAGATGGTATGATTACATGTTTATGTGCTCATGTGCTTGATGGATGTTCTTTAATTTTGCATTACAAAGGTGGTTAATAGTTAAAAATTCACATGCAAATAATGGTTAAAGATCTTGAATTTTAGATCAAGTTAAATTTCAAATCAAGTTGGTATCAGAGCAAGGTTAACTATTGCTGTGTGAGTTGATGTTAACAAGATCCAAGCTTCAACGTGGTGAAGGAGAACTTGAAGAGTTTGATCCAGATATTGGTTCAAGAAGAGGAAGGATGTATTCACCAAAAGGAGAAGAAGAAGCTTCTTCTATCCCTTCTGAAGGGGAATTTCTGAAAGCTTTCATGAGAATGCAAACGATGGTAGAGGAGCTCTATCAAGATTGAAATAAAGGTGAACAAGGTGGACCATCTCATAAATAAGGTATAAAATAAGGAGGTGGTGAGGAACCCCCTAAAACCCCACCAACTTCTCCATCTCTTCTTGATGGTTCTATTCCTTCTCCATTTGAAAAACTAAAAACAAAAGTTGATCCTAATATGCCTCATTTAAAGCTTGATATAAAGTTTGAATTACCTATGTATAATGGAGAGATTAATGCTGAAAAACTGGACAATTGGATCTAACAAATTGAATTTTATTGTAGGATTCAAAAGTTTACTGAAGATGCTGTTAAAATTCAGTTGGCTTCTCTCTGACTTGGAGGGACTGCTCTCATTTGGTGGGAGAATAGATCTCAAGAGGAGCTTTCCACAAAAGGAAAAATCGTTTCCTCTTGGTATGAGTTCATTTTCACACTTAAAAAGCAATTTTATCCAGTAGGGTATATGCAGCAAGCTATGATGGATTGGCAGAATTTGAGACAACGTAAGGGACAAAGTGTGCAAAAATACACACAAGAATTTCAAAAAAGAGCATTGGTACTTGGTATACCTCTCTACACTCACGAAACTCTTCTCAAATATATAGGAAGATTGCATACTTATTTACGTCATACGATATTGATGTTTAATCTGACTAACCTTGATGAGGTGTGTGTTCAAGCAACTCACATTGATTCAAAAGGGAAGATTGTTCATGATATTTCTTCACCTGAATCCATCCAGGCAAAAGAAGGCAAGGAAAAGTGGAAAGTTAAACATGCAGCTACAATGAAGAAGGGTGATGAGAGACGTACATGTTCGCATTGTCAAAAGCAAGGGAATGAAGAGGCAAAGTGTTGGAAGCTACATCCTGAAATGAAACCGAAGTGGTTTAAGGATCAGAAGGGGAAGGAAATAGCCACAATTATCGTTGAGGACCTTGGATCAGATTCTACGGATGAAACAAAGATAACAATCGTACGTGTGAAAGGTAAATCTATTGTTGATAATGATTCTAACATTGGTTCTTCATGTGCTTCTAATTCTAAAGATGATGACAATTCTAAGGATAGAAAGAGGAATGCATTGTTTCATATAAGAGTGATAAAAAAACAAACAAAGGTTGACACACTCATAGATAGTGGATCTCAAGTTAATCTTATTTCAGAAGAAGTAGTTAAGCAATTGGGATTAACAACAAAACCACACAAGAAACCTTATCCATTAGGTTGGGTATGCAATGATAAAAGATTACAAGTAACACAACAATGTGATCTAAAGTTTGCAATTATATCTAAGTTTGTAGATGAGGTTGAATTTGATGTGGTCCCACTAGATATTTGTGGAATTGTGTTGGGTAGTCCATACATATATGATCGAAAAGCGATATTCTATCAAGAACATAATCAATATCACTTGTTTAAAAAAGGAATTGAGTACATAGTGCATTCACATTCATTCAAAAATGACAAATCATTGGGCACTACACAACAATTAAAAAGGGTTGTTAATGCAAGTCGTAATTTGGCACTTATGTCTATACAATGTAGGGAAGAAAAGAATCCTAAGCATGAAGATAAAGTGTTATTTCACTACAATGCACCTGTTTTGGTTGATAGTGCTTCTATGGTTAAAAGCCAACATGGTTTGGGTACAATCTCTTTCACACGTTCAGTGTTTATATTCAACTTATTACTCATCAACAATATGTGGTTGGTTTCAACAATGTTGAATGAAGATGTGATTAAGAATGTGATTAATGTACTTAACAATGCAAATGCAGTGTTGATTGTTGTATTGTTGAGTGAGATGTATAGGTTCTAGGAAGAATGGATAGGTGATACAGGATAAGTGATACAAACATGTCCTCACTTATTTTCTGAATGATTTCATACTTTTTGTGGCCAAAACAATTTTCAGTGGGAAGGTTTGATCCAGGTGGAGCATCTTAAAATTCGATAGAGTTAAAGTAGTCAAATTGAAAAGTAAAGCTTACAAAGTGGAAGAGCTCGTTAGAATCTTTCCGGTGACATTCGTTTTGGGAAAAACGACCTCCAAATGACAATGATATCAGTAGTGGAAGTTTCATCAAAGATGGTGAAAAATGGTTAGAAATGGTTAAGAAATGTAATTTGGGGCTATTGGAATTGAACCCAAGACCTTGTGAAAAGGCCACCATGACCCCATGGTTTGGAAAAAAAAAGGGGTGGTCAAGGGCTTAGCCCTTGACCTTGCCAACACTGAGGCCCCCGTTGGTATTTAAATGTTATATCAAAACCATATGTTATAACCCAAAAACCAACCATATAAAACGTGCCCAAACCATATGATTAAACATACCATATAAAACGTGCCCAAACCATATGTTAAAACATATCATAAAAAACGTGCCAACCATATGTTAAACATACCATATAAAATGCGCCAACCATATGTTAAACTATATGCATATGCGGTGGGAGGAGAAGCCCGCAGGTTTGACCCCAGGAGTTTCGCCTCCATAACCACCATATCTACCAACACGACACCACCATGAGACGTGGAAAGAATTGGCGAGGTAAGATTAAAAACTCTCGATATTGGTGGGATTTGGATAGGCATGTGGCCTATGGCCACGGACCCCTTTTTTGGTTTTTCTTATTATTTAAATGATCAATGGGCACTGATCCTGAGGAGGGGTTTTGATGCAGGCAAAGACTAGCATGTAGCTCGAGGTGGTTATGCACAGTGATCAAGGTGAATTTGAATGCAGTCCGAGGTGGATTTTCACGTAGACCGAGGTGGTTTTACACATAGATCGAGGTAGTTCTATATTTGCATGCATTCCGAGGCCATACAAACTGTACAGATCAGAGGCAGATTTGGGAATTGTGCCAAGAAGGGCATTCTAAGTCCAGTTTCTGAAATATATGAAGTTTATACTCAAAAGTCTCAGTTTTTCGCAAGGATTCCAGATCCAGCTTCATTTTTTGCATTCATGCGTCCATACAGAAAATTTCTCACAAAATCTTTCAGATATACAGAAAGGTATTCATGTTCATACTTAAAAGTCTCAAAATTTCATCTAGCAGCTGTTGATGAAATCTGTTACTATATATGACAGACATAAATCATAAGTCACTTTGTAAGCATTTGAATACTTAATCTATCTGCCTTCCCATTTGGAAAGTGGCCCGGAGACATAGCCAGGGGGTTTGGTGAACTCCGTTACCAATTCTTGTTCATAGATAGTTTTCTTATATGTTTATGTGCTCATGTGCTTGATGAATGTTCTTTAATTTTGAATTACAAATGTGGTTAACAGTAAAAAATTCACATGCAAATAATGGTTAAAGATATTGAATTTTAGATCAAGTTAAATTTCAGATCACAACTAGGATTTGCTTCAAAAATTTTTAAATTTGAATTCAAAGTCCCAATGTATTACATAAATCAAGGAAATCAAGGAAGGGGAGACCATCTAGGATTATGACCAATGTTTTAAAATCTTGCTGGATAGGATGAAATTCTAGATCCATAGCATGAAACATAGAGAATGGTTCATTAAGTGGTTGCTCCCCCATATCCAAGTCCTTCTCACCTAGAAAAAGGTGATGACTTAGGTCGAGGTAGTCAAGATCGTGATGTACTTGGAAGCCACACTTGGAGTTGCATAAACATCGACTGAGTTGGCATAGTTTCAATCAAAACTAGCCAAACTAAAAATACAGTTGAAAGATATGGCCAAGGATATATTCATGCGCAAATATGTGTGGGGCACTACATGCCGTTCAGAAGGGCATCGACGACATGAGGGCCTGGTCCTTCCAAATTATGTACTGACAGGTGTGCCAATTCCGTTTCCACCTAGACCGTCGGAGTGGTGTGAAATATTTCGTTAGTGGGGACATGTGCCACCCTACTAACCCACCTTAGAGAAGTATGAAGCAACAAATCAAAACCCTTTTATAAATTTTTTAAGTCCTTCGATGATGATATCAGTAGCTTCCTCTCCCTCCAGTTGATGCAAGATAAAACTCGAGATGCATTTCAGGTACAAGAGGAACAAAAGGTTGGTGATAACAGTGGCAGCGACAAAGGAGTATATCGGTGATCTAAACATGATGAAGACTTGTATTCTTGAAAATATTTGCAAGTTTTAATTCAAGTGTTCTTATGCAAATGGATCAACTTTGCAAACACAACTTTTATAGAAATTACACATTTAAGATGCATATAAACAACAACAAATAAAAATGAACATAAAACACATAACACAACAAATGATAAAGGAGTTCACCCCTCTCTTGGGCTACATCTCCTGGTCCAACTTCCAATGGATCTTTTGTATTATTTTCTCAAAGTGATAAAATATGTGCTTTACAATGCTCAAAATGCAAAATAGATGGCTCCAATGGCTTTAGAACATCCAAAATCCCCTAGATAGGCTTTTTCGACACCTCGTTTGGCCAAAAATTGAAGAAGATAGGATTCCTGGAAGTTCCCCTTCAAACTTGTTGTCTTTGGATTGCCAAAATGAACCTCTGCCTCCTCAACCTAGCCCCAATGTGCATATTTGTGTGAAAATCTAGCACCGGGAACAACCGCAAAATGGTGCGAACTGTAGGACGGTTAGGGCACACCCCACCCCTAACCGCCAAGTCTGTGGGCATATGAGTCATGTGACCACTCACTCATACAGAAAGGGGCTACATTTTAAAAATATGGTAAATGGTTTGAAATGCGCGCTGTGTTGGTGGTTACATTGCAACATATATGACCGGGGGCCAGGGCTAAGCCCCGACCCGGACTGCACCCCATATCAAAACTATATCAATTCAAATAAATTCTTTAACATATATATAATAAGAAACACACGGTGGCACACTGGTTGGGAAGCCCTTCGCAAGGCTCTTCCCCTGTCCAGAGGTCACGGGGTCGAGTCCTACCGACTACATATGTTTTAGAACATAGCCAAGGTGACACGTGGCGACCATTGATTGGGTCACGTGTCATCATTCCATTCGCCACCAATGCCATGTGTCAAGAAACGGTTCATCATCCAACTGCCAACCAACACTTGCCACATGTTGTATGGCCCTAAAAACTCAGCCCTTCCATGTGTCGTATGGCCCTACTACGTCAGCATCCTTACGAACTGTACGGACTGTACAGTAAGCACATTGTTTTTGCCTATTTGACGATTTGAACAGAACACGATATCTCTCTCATATGACATATGTTTGAACCCAAACAAGTTGCATTTTGTTCGTGAAAATGAGGCCTACGCTCCCGTTTGATTTGAAGTGATTCCGAGCACTTTGAATTTTGAGAAAAATTTGATCTTCTGGATCACACCTCCCCATTGGAAAGCTTTTGGACCCCCAAAAGACTATTTTCAGTCTATTTGAAGATGAGGGTATAGTTCCCAAACCTTTCCAACCTCAATCCACTTGGCTTTGCTTGGATTTGTGCCTTTAATACCAACTCAAAGATATTCCACATTTCCTCATTTTGAAGTTCTCATTCTCCTGTCAAGGATTGTGTCTTCATGCAGTTCTGTAAGATATTCTGGGTAGAAATCATCTATAGAAGGAATCTGAGCATGCTCTCCTTGATCATCAATCAAAGGAGGCTCATACAATTTCAAATTCTCAACATTAACAACTGCATATATTTGCATATAAGGAGGCAAATCTAAATGGAAGGCATTGTTACCAATCTTGTCAAGAATCCTAAAAGGACCATATAGAATTGGTTTCAGTTTTTTACCTTCTCCTTTAAGCCTCTCCTTACTATTGTAAATCCAAACTTCATCTCCAACTTGGAAACTGTGATCAACATGATGCTTGTCATGTCTTGTCTTGTACTTGGCTTGACTCTTTTCCAACTGCTCTTGTACCATTTGATGTATCGACTGAATTTGTTCAATGAAATTTTCTTCCCTATCAATGTCATATTGACCATCAATAGCAATATCCTTCCCAAAGATAAAATCTAAAGGAGATTTGGGCAAATAGACAAAACATGCTTCAAATGACGATGTTTGAGTCGAAGAGTGCTTAGCTCGATTGTAAGCATGTTGAATACACTGTAAATGCTCATCCCAAAGTTTAGGATGCTTACTGCAATAACCATGAAGAAGATGCACCACTGTTCTATTTACCACTTATGTTTGACCATTGGTTTGCGGATGAAAAGATGTGCTCCTTTTCATTTTCGTGTCCATGAGTGCCCATAAACTCAACCAAAAGCTTCCAATAAATCGAGAATCTCGATCAGAAATAATGGATTTAGGAAATCCAAAATGTACCCAAACATTTTGAAAGAACATTTGTGCCATTTTATCAGCTGTTACCTGCTTCTTACAAGGCATCAAAATACACATTTTGCTAAATCAATCAACCAAAACATAAAGATAATCATGATTTCTTTTAGACATAGGTAGACCTCCTACAAAGTCCATAGAAATACTTTCCCAAGGACGAGAAGGAACCGG
>ML782390.1:1015787-1050505 GCA_009831015.1 Picea engelmannii | reverse complement strand
TAGCAAACCTAAGTTTACACCTTCTTGTCACCTGTAATTTAGCATTATCACATATCCAACCAAGAGGGTATGGTTTAGGATGTGGAATTGTTTCCAATTTTAATTTCTTAACAATGTCTTCAGATATAAGGTTTTCTTGAGATACAATATCAAATAGAGTATCTATGTTGGTATGCTTTGAAACAACCCTTATGTGAAAAGGTTCTATTCTTTCTTTTTCTTGTCGAGTTACATTGAGATTACTGTTACTTGAAGAACTAGTACTTGCAATAGAACCTTTACCTTGATAACCCATGGTTGTAGTCTTTGTTTCATCACCCGAATTAGAACCTAAATCATGTTGTATGGTTGTAGTATTCTTTTACTTCCCTTTGTTGCCAAACTTTTTGGGTCTTCTTTCAGGATGAAGTTTCCAACAATGGTCTTCATCATGGCCATCTTTTGAACAATGTTTGCATGCAAAATTTTCTCCCTCTTTCTTAACAACAACATTCTTTTTGCCATTGCCCTTGAACTTCCTCTTTCCTTTGTCTCCATGACTGAAAGGCTTCTTGTTACCCTCATGAGTTTCATTCCTTCCTCTTTCTTCCAAATGAGTGGCCTGAACACAAACTTCATCTAGATTTGAAGGATTAAACATGAGTATTGTATGTCTCAAATAACTATGTAAAGCTCCAATGTTTTTGAGTAAAGTTTCTTGAGAAGACAAATCTACTCCCAAATCAAAGATGTTCTCCTAAATTCTTGAGTAAATCTTTGCACATTTTGTCCTTTAGCTTGTCTAAAATTTTGGCAATCCATAGTAGCTTTTTGCATATATGCCAATGCGTAAAATTGTTTTTTAATTGCAACAATAAAATCATTCCAAGAGATTAAAATTTTACCATGTTTCTTCATGTCCTCTTGAGTCTTGGCTTCCTACCAAATGAGTGTTGCACTATCCAATCTTAACGAAGAAAGCTGAATCTTATTTTCATCATCTTGAATTTTTTGTATCCTACAATACACCTCAATCTGACGAATCCAATTATCTAATTTCTCAGCATTTACCTCTCCATTGTACATTGGTAATTTGAATTTAATATCAAGCTTTAACAAAGGAATTTGTGAAGGAGTTTTACCATGTCCTTTTGGAGAATTTGGAAGAGGTCTTGAACTAGTAGAAGAAGAAGAAGGAGGAGGAGGAGGTGAGGGTGGTGGAGAAGCACCATTCCCTCCATTTCCATTTGGAGTTTTATCACCACTGTCTCCCTTGTGCTTTGAAGGGTTGGATCCTTCACCTTGAAACCTTGTATTCCTTTCTTCCATCAAGAGTTTCATAATTTCTCTCATTTCCATGAAATCCTTTCTGAGATCTTTATCTTCTGTAGGAATATGTTCATGACTATCTTCATGAGCCATACTTGGTGAATGCCTCCTTGAAGCTTAAGGTGATGATATAATCTTTCTTCTTGAAGGATGAGAACTTGGATCTACAAGTTGACCTTCTCCTCTTGTGAGTTTCAACCTTGTGAGCATCATAAAACAAAACACTTGCAAATAATCAAGCCTTCAAAAACCTATGCTCTGATACCAACTTGATCTAAAAATGATGAAGACTTGTATTCTTGAAAATATTTGCAAGTTTTAATTCAAGTGTTCTCATGCAAATGGATCAATTTTGAAAACACAACTTTTATATAAATTACACATTTAAGATGCATATAAACAACAACAAATAACAGTGAACATAAAAAACATAACACAACAAATGATAAATGAGTTTACCCCTCTCTTGGGCTACATCTCCTGGTCCAACTTCCAATGGATATTTTGTATTATTTTATCAAAGTGACAAAATATGTGCTTTACAATGCTCAAAATGTCAAATAGATGGCTCCAAATTCTTCAGAACATCCAAAAACCCCTAGCTGGGCTTTTTCGGCACCTCGTTTGGCTTAACATTGAAGAAGATAGGCTTCCTCAAAGTTCCCCTTCAAACTTGTTGTCTCTGGATAGCCAAAATGCACCTCTGCCTCCTCAACCTAGCCCCAACATGCATATTTGTGTGAAAATCTAGCACCGGGCGCAACCGCAAAATGGTGTGAATAGTAGGACGGTTAGGGCACGCCCAACCCCTAACCGCCAAGTCCGTGGGCATATGAGTCATGTGACCATGCGCTCATACGGAAAGGGGATACATTTTAAAACATATGGTAAATAGTTTGAAATGCACACCATGACGGTGGTTACATTGCAACATATATGACCGGGGGTCGGGGCTAAGCCCCGACCCGGTCCGCGCCCCATATCAAAACTATATCAATTCAAATAAATTCTTTAACATATATATAATAAGAAACACACGGTGGCGCGCCAGCTGGGTAGCACTTCCCAAGGCTCTTCCCCTGCCCAGAGGTTGCAGGGTCGAGTCCTGTCGACTACATATGTTTTAGACCATAGCCAAGGTGACACGTGGCGACCATTGATTGAGCCATGTGTCATCATTCCATTCGCCACCAATGCCACGTGTGAAGAAATGGTTCGTCATCCAACTGCCAACCAACACCTGCCACATGTCGTATGGCCCTACCAACTCAACCCTGCCACGTGTCGTATGACCCTACCACGTCAGCATCCGTATGGGCTGTAGGGAATGTATGGACTGTATAGTCAGCACATTTTTTTTGCCTGTTTGATGATTTGAACAGAACGCGATATCTCTCTCATCCGACGTCCTTTTGAACCCAAATGAGTTGCGTTGGGTTCGTGACAATGAGGCCTACGCTCTCGTTCGATTTGAAGAGATTCTAAGAACTTTGAATTTTGAGCAAAATTTGATCCCCTGGATCAATCAAGGAGGACCTCGAGGTGGGTATGGATGCGGTCAAGGATGAGTATATGGTGGAGGAAGTGACAAACCCCTCACATGTTTCAATTGAACTGAGATTAGTCATGTCTCACGATTCTAAACTAATCCCCACTTGCTCTGTTCCTATTTTTATAGTCTTGAACATGTAACCGAGGATTTTCTAGGCTTGTTAAAGAAATGGGAGGAAGATAAGGGTAACTATAACATGTTACATTCTGAGCCACACAAAAACAAGAAGAAGAATGGAGAATTGGACGTTGAGGTAGTAACCTATCGGGGGGCTGAATACAGGGTTACACTTTGAGCACAAAGAAGGTTCAGGTAAAAAAAAAAGGGAAATATCAGGAATCCCCCCCTAACCCCCTCCTAAGTTTGATGTGTCTCAATAGAAGTAGTTTTTGCGCAATGTGCAAAGAGACTTGAAATAAAAACAAGCACATGAGGAGCTGCAATGTGTGACTCAAAGGTATCTTGAAGAGGCATAGGTCTGAGAGGAACTTCAGAGGGTGACGTAGAGGTTGGTTGAAGAAGCATGGATCTACAAAGCAGTGCAACATGTATCACAAAGGTCATTGGAGGAAGCTCATGGACATGAAGAAATACAATGTGTGATTTGTAGGAATCTCAGGTGCATGAATAAATCCAATGCAGAAACCAAATATTGATAGAAGAAGCATGTAGAAAAATTATGATATGACACGCTAAACAAGAAGTGTATGAACAATTCAAAGAAGAGTTGCAATGCACAATGCATGGAGAAGTGTTGCATGATCTCGATCACATGGCAGAAGCAATAGATTAAGTCAATACATTCTTGCAGTATTGTTTGTGTTAGAGATACAAAATCTTTGAGTAAGTTGACTCAGATGTTAACTTCTTGCATGAAAGAAGAAGGAGAGGATACCATCATTGCAACTCCACTTCTAGAAAGGGATGTTTACTAGGTTCGCATGAAAAAGTACATTTTTTGAGAGTTTAAGATGACAACATAGCTTGGTGGGTTTGATATGGATGGAGTCATCTTGGATCTAGGATGCTATGTGAAAATGTTATCAAAGAAATATGGATGCGGTCATGAAAATAACAGTGGGTTGTGCATCAATTATCTATCTCCTTTTATCAGTGTCTAAATCAAAGTCTGATTTAGAGCTCCACTTTGTTTCTTTTAGCTCGACCACAAATGATAGTTTTGAGCGACATTAATCGTTGTTGTGCCAAGGGATTTTTTGGAAGTCACACCACTTCCCAATGTCCTTCTTCATATTTCCATTACCCTTATTTTCATGTGGATTGGATTGGTTTTCTTGATTGTTCTATGAGTTAGGGATGCCTTTACCATACTTTGTTTCTTGTGGATTTGAAGACCCAAATTCTCGCTTGTTCTGTTGCTTAAATTTCTTGTCTATTTTGACATCATATCTATAAGAGGCTCCCAGTGACGAGATGTCCTAAACTCGATTTCAGTCTGTATGTACCTATTTAGAGCCCTGCGGTATTTTAGAACCAGATGTCTCTCAAATTATTTGATACCTAGCTAGGTGTGCAAGGTATGGAAGGTATTTGTTAACTATGGCACTGTTTGGTCCCACTTTTAATGCAGCATGGTCCATCTCATGTATTGGGCACCATATTTTCCCACAAGCTAATATTACTCCTTTATCGCATCCATAAAAACATCCCAAGTGGGTTGGGCCCCAAATATTCAAGACTCCTTGGTGGAAATTTTCTCCCAATAAGTTTCCCACCAATGTTTGACATGGGGGAGAGCCTTAAGGAGCACCAAGGTGATATTTTCTATGTCAAAACAATTGTGAACAAAGAAATAACCTTCTAGTAAATTTAACCATTTTTCCAAAGCATCCGCATTGATCTGACCTTCAAATATAGGAATATCGAAATGAAATTGTACCTTGAATGGAGTAGCATCTCCAAAGTGACTTCTTGACGAAGACGCACCTTTTATTGTTGGCAATATTTGAAGGATTTGAGAAAAATTCTCCAACATCTCATTCTTCTGTTACACGAGGGCTTCCATGAGAAACAACTTGATGGGATATTATGCTCCCTCGTCTCTCTTTTCTTTCTCTATGGGATGTATCTTGGGATGAAAAGAGAGTTTTTCTTCAAGGGAAAATATCTCGAGACCCAACTCTCTATACCGTGACCTTGTCGGGGACATGCACTAAGAAACGACAACGAGAATCCTGCTCTGATACCACTGATCTGGATTATTTTTTTAGAATGAAATGAAGGTAGAGAGATAACAATGAAATATATATAGATATTGTGATATACACATAAATGTTGCAACAAACACAGATATATAGAAATGCACAATTTTTATTAAGGAGAGAATGTACATAAACTGTAAAATTACAGAGTGAATGACTCGCTAGAATGGTGGAGTCTTATGTATGAGAATAGATGTGATGGATACACTCATTTGCGAGAATATGATGATGTTTATAATGAGGCTCTAGAGGCCTTTTTAACATAAAGAAAATACAAAACCCTAACCTTGGAAGATGAAACGCCAAAAGGTTTGCGGGCCCCAATGGGGGTAGTTGGTACGTCAACCTCCCAAGGGAGTAACATTTGCATACGATATCCATTTCGGGTTTTTGATACCTTGTCAAAATGTTTATCAGAGAAGTACAACTTTCGTTAGGGGTCAAGGAATGTTGTTAAGAATCCATGCCCCCCAAAAGTCCAAAAAAATGTCGTTTAGGGCTTCAAAACGGCCCCAGAAGTTTGGGACTCGAAAAAATTTAAACAACTGCAAAACTGGAAAAATTTATTTTGAGCGAGTAGAATAGGTGAGTGGCCACCAATATACATAAGGATCACTCAAGTTCTTAATATATTAAATATATTTGTGTTGACGTATTTCTAAGTCATGTTTGTTAGTTTATGTGTTAAAGAATAACACTGTTGATTTTGTGACAAGAAATTATTTTACTAAGTGTTATCATCATAGTGTGCAGTATATTGAGAAGTCTGTGAGCTGTGCAGTAAGTCCCGAGAATTTAACGACAAAGAATTTCATTGTGCGGTCTTTGGAACTGCTTTGCATAGAGTTTTTCTGTGTTTTATAGATCTGAGACCCATCACATCTTTAAACCTCTAATCATAATCCTAAATTTTCTTGATTTGCATTTTCTTAATTTCTTTCATCTCTGTGATATACTACGACTCATATTTCAGCTTCTGAAATTCCTTTAACAAATCTGATCCAATATCTACCAATATCCTTGAATGTCTTGCTACTATAGTAGTCTAATACTTCATGTACCATAATAGTGCATGACCTTTGAACGTCGTTTCTAAATGTGCAGTATTTGTTGCCTTATCCTGGACATTCTTCAAAATCCATATTGTTTCACATACAAATAGATGTTTCTCTGGTTCTTCCAACCCCGCTCCCTGGAATTCAAGCATTCTTAATGTATTATTTAATCATGCCATAATATTCGATGTAGTACCTACCTTCGATGATGTTGAATGACTCTAGTTTTTTGTGCTACTTCCACTATTCTGACTATTATTCTGACTTACTCCAATGATTACAATCACTCTTGAAAAAGTTCCAATTTCTTCTTTAGATCTTGGTGATACACACGGGGTTGTGGGTTCAACACATATTTTGATATGACATGGATTTACCTCTTTTTTTGGACTATACCGGGGATCCTTTTATTTCTCATTCCTTTCTATGTATGGTGTGATATGAAGTATTGCATAGGGGTCTCTTCATCTGAGTCATTGTATTCCTTTCTTGGCATCCCGAGTCCATCTATTCCTTACTCATCATTTTCCACCCACGGACCTTCCTCCTATCATCTCCTAGTCCCCCTATCTACGTGAAGGTTCCTAGTAGTCAGATTCCATCTTCTTAACATTATTGTCGCATAACGACATTTTTATCTAGGTGGACAACATGTTTAAAAATATTCGACATGGATCCTTGAATAATTATCTCTCAGTGACACTATAATATTGGGTACAATATATTGTAAAATCTGTAATGTAACCCCCAATATATTATTCAACCAAAAATCAACTACACGAGAAACATTATTACTTATTGTATTCAATTGTATGATCAATTTAGGGGTCTAGTTTCTCAGAGCCTTAACTCGATATCTCCCAAAATTCTCCACTAGCCTTTGAAACCATTGTTCGTCTCTAAGCCATTGGTTCATATTCTCTTCTCTGGAAAATTCTTGTTGCTTCCTCTCTAGCCATTATGTGATCTCTTCCTTATCTGGCCTCCAAAATATTCCCCTTAGCTACAGATCCTAGTCCTAGAAAGATAACCCTTTGGTGGGGTGCGATGGGAAGACATGGGGTTAATCATGAATAAACCAACAAAACCCTTACACATCGTCCCTTTTGACATCACCTGCAAGGAAGTGAAGTCTCACTCAGGGAATCTAGAGGGGATGTAGAAACCAAGTTTTTTCATTAGGGGGAAGTGAGGCCCTCAACATACTCATACTATTGCTACACATTATTTTTGTCATCCCTATGACCATTAATGATGTAAACCTATCTGTTGCCTTCAGAGGGGTCAGTGGCCTGAGTTCCTGAAGAGAGAAGCGAGAAGAACTTTTCTTGAGAAAAGAAGTTGTGTTTTCCCTTGTAAAAACCCTGTAAAAAGGAAGTTCACGGGTTGCTATATAGGCAGGGTGCGAGAATGCCTGATTCTTGCAGGTTGCACCATAGCTAGGGTGCGAGATGTTCACAGGTTTCTCTATAGGTAGGGTGCGAGAATGCCTACATGTGGGAAAAACAAGCGTTTTCTCGAATCATCTATAAGGAGAAACTTCTATGGTGAGGTGGCATCCGAATGGTTTGGATCTTACTCACTTTCATGATTTAGTGGGATCATCCTAAACTCCTCACCTTATCCTCTTCAAATTATAAAAGGAGAGGAGTTCTCATGGAGAAAGTTAGCTTTGGTTGGCTTGGAATTATTAGCTTGGTTGAAGTGGCTTTGAGATTTCCTTTGTCAAAATAGATTGTGAGTAGCTATCAAATCCATGGTCTCAGAATCCTTGGAGCAAGAAGTGTGTGGGGAACGAAGGATAGTTGGAAGGGACCTTACGACATCAAGGCCATGGTTGTAATCTCTCTTTCACATTTAAGATGATACAATAATATGATTCTTTCCTATAAAGCTTGTTGTGTTTTATTGTATGATTCCTTGATCACATACATAAGTTTATATTGAGTTCATGCTATTACTATCACTTTGGTTGGTTGCATTCTTTTGCAAGTTTATCATTGTATGAGCATTGGAATAGAGCTAGGATGGCAATGGCGAGAGGAAGCGACATTTAAACGGTATGTCACCCATGCCTCTTTAGTTAGTAAATTCAATATTTAAAACTTAAGGAAAGCATCATGTCCTGTCCTGTTTTGTTCTAGATCTAGGTGGATCTAGGGAGATCTGTTAGTTTCCGCACCTACTGATTAATCCGATAACAAAATTGGCGACTCAACTGGGGAACAGATTGTTTCCTAGTTAGTCTAGTTTCCCTTGCTTTGATTGCTTATTTTCTGGTCTCTGATTCTGTGGGAGATCCATCCAGACTCTCTAGATCTGAAAGTTCACTCAAATTTAGTCCTTTTTCAAATTTTTGCTTGTTTACAGGCATTCTCGCACTGTACCCTTTTGTGGCCTGCAAGAATCATTGATTTTTGCACCCTACTATTCAGTTAGGTGTGAACTTCTCGCACCCTACAAATGTCTAGCCTGTGAGAATACTTAATTCTCTCACTATACTCTATTGCTAGGCTGCGAACTTGTTTGTAAAATTTTTGTATTGGGTCTTGTCATTTTTTGATGCCCAGTTTTTCTTTGAACAACTAGATTGAACTTTTGGAGCCTATATTGATCTGTTTACAGTCTTCTTGACATTCTTTGAATTTCTTTTATCCATCGTTTCTTTGTTTGGTTTTGAAGGATTAGTCTCTTTCTTTGAGTGTGTTTCAATTAGAAAGCATGTGTTTTCTTTAGAATTGTTTAGGGAAAGATCAAATTTCTTCTGAGTAGTTCACTTTAAAAGAAAACTTTTAGTTTGGGTTTCTTTGTTTTAACAAAGTTCATTATTGATTTTAGTGAAAATTTTGAAACAAAAGATTTAATTTCTTTCTTTATATTAGATTGGGGGCATCCTTTCATTTGAAGTAGCGAAATTGCATGATTCTTGGCATTTTTTTATCTTAAATTATGAGAAAATTCCCCCCTTATGGCTGGGGGGGGGGGACATGAATCGTGCATTTGTGTATAGTACCTTTTTCTCATTTCTTGAGAATCTTGATATTGATTAGTTTTAAGATTTTGGGACATTGTGCATATGGGAATGATAAATGTTTTCTCCTTCTCGTAGCATAGCTTTCATCGAAATGAAAAGATTGCATCTTCATATCTTTGCATAATTTCCGAGTTGGTCAAAACACCATATTGTCCACGTCATCTTCCTTTTGAGTAACAACAACCATAAAATAAAGTGCTTATAAAAACTGATTAGATATATTTTATTTTTTTCTGGTAGCAAACCTACATTAGATCAGTTGTAGGGATTTCGAATAGTTGTGAAAGATAACTTTCCAAAGTTGCAAACAAACATAGAATCTTGAGTTAGGGAGCGGTTAAATCCACTTATTACATTTTGTCCTGGGAAGAACTTCTAACACAAGGGTCAATCACGAGGTCGCATTGAGATTGGCAGAGTTACTCACCCTGCTTTGTTGGTCTTGGTGTAGAGGTTGCGCATATTATGGGGGTCGCTTGAGAGGTATACCCACAATGATGAGTGGAAGCCTTTCGAGTTGATTTCAGGCTAGATACCCTGCCCTTGTGTGTGGATCGGACTGTCGACTATTTCCCCATGCATCATTGTAGTACTTGGTAACCTTAGTGGCCTATCTCTCTAGGTTCTTTACACGAGGTGATTGTGGAGGGGCAAGTCTTCACAGTACCTGGAATCGACGTTGGCCAAACTCACTCAGGATCCTTGGAGGGTATACCCAGGATTATGTGTGGGAGATTGCATCAGGGTGTAAGTCCATTAAGTAGGTCGTCAACGTAACTTTTCCACCTGCTCTATCTCAGCCCGTTCTTACATTGTTCCCGCGACGTTGGATTTCATCACCAACTAGTGTGTTCATTGTGAGAAGGTTTTGTTTGCTTTCTTGCTTTCTAGATTTTTAGAGTGTGCTGTTTTTTTTCCTTAGAGGACTCTAGATTGGATATTTGTTTAATGGAGTTAGTTCCCAAAATGACCAATGAAGGAACCCATGCTCCAAGGGAACCTTTTGTTTTTCCTTTTTATGGGAACATTGATCCTCCTTACATCGCTACTTTGAGCCTTCCAGGTCTCACAATTGGATTACCGGTATGGTTTTTTTCCACTCAGGTAATTCCGAATGAAGTTAGTGCTTCAGTCATGAGCACTTCCCCTCAAGAGCATCAAACTCATGTTCATCCTTCACCTTCTTCACCAGTAAGGTCTTCTTCGCCTTCTTCACTTGCAAGGTCGCCTTTCGTTTCATCTTCTTCGTCGAGTGAAAGTTTTGAAGCTAGTAACCCGGTGAATAAGAAGAAGAAGAAAAGAAAGATTAAGAAGAAGAAATATAAACAAGGGTCAAAGCTTCCAACCACTGTCAAAGATGTTGGGAAACAACCCGTTACTATTAGTCCTGCTGGGAGTGTTGATGATGTCAAGATCACCCAAACAACTCGTAAGACCAAGTACCCTTACAGGCTTTGTAAGGGTAGCCATCTTCTTAAGGAATACCTTGGTCTATCCAAGTTTATAGAAGCATGGTCTACACATCCTTGCCAACCCATGTCGTCATCCTCTGAACAACATGCTGACGACCCCCTGTCAACCAGACATGATACAGTTGGGAAGAAGAAAAGTAGAGTCAGGTTCCCGTGTATGTTATGCAAACAGAGTCATCTCACTCATCTTTCTCCTCATATGGACGAAGCCTCGAAATTACTGGAAGACATGACTATTTCACAGCCTCAACTTCCAGCTGCCTATCGCAAGCTTTCTCTCAACCCACCGGTAGTTGATGGAATGATCACTCTGGTCCCTTCACTGGTCACTCTGGTTGATCATGTCGTCAATCTGGTCACGTCCTTAGTTGAACCAGTTGACAAAGTGGTTGATCCAATACCATCCTCAGTCAATCTCATTCTCCCCTCAGAGAGCAAAAATAAAGAGGTCGATCTGATCCCATCCTCGGTCGATCCCACTCTCCCGTTAGAGAGTGTCACCCAAGTGGTCGATATGTTTACACCTATCAACCCCATTCTCCCCTTGGAGAATGAAACCCAAGTGGTCGATCTGATCTCATCATCGATTGATCCTACTCTCCCGCTAGAGAGTAAACCTGATACTGCCCATGTTTTTCTCATTGATACAGACTCTGTCGTGTCAGGGGGTATTCCTCCTTCTCCCGTGAAACTCCCTCCAATGGACCTCGTCTTCCCTCTCACATTCATTTCCAGATTACAATACAGGTTTGTGTTCGAGACGTTCCTCAGACACTGATAGATGAAGGTTCGTCTGTTAGTATTTTGTCCTCTATTGCTTGGCAAGTTTTGGGTTGTCCTCCACTTGCGCCAGTTACACAGAATCTGTTATCTTTTAACAGAAGAACCAGTCAACCTTTAGGGACCCTTCCTCAGTTTCCTGTAACTTTGGAAGGGAAAACTGTCTTCATTGATGTCATGGTAGTCCAAGACCCCCTGGATTTCGTCTTACTCCTTGGGCGAGATTATGTCTATGCCATGAAATATATTGTGTCTACTCTTTTTCATGTGATATGTTTCACTCACGATGGACGAGTTGTGACTATTGATCAACTTTCATTCATTGACCCCAACTGGATTGCCTCCTTAAATGGTTCTTATATGCAGACGGTATCGCCCCCGCCATAGGTCAATTATGTGGTGTTGTCACCCATGGCTTCAACTTTTGATGATTTAGATCCAGTAGTTGACATGGTGATCTCTTCGATAGGGTTGTTTGAGCCTCATCTCTTTACTCATGTCGCGGCCCTTGACATGCTATACTTCCAGAGCGTGATTCTTCCTTCCAGTGAAGATCTCTTGGAAGCCATGATCGATTTTTGTCCCTTGACATGGTGCCCTTCCAAAGCATTGTCCTCTTGGAACCCATGATCAAGAAGAGAGCTCGAGGATAGTTTTTGAATATATGAGGCAACCTCGTTAAAAAATGAAACATAGGTCTTTGAGCATGGTTTTCTGATTTCAAGCTCGTTAAAAGATGACACAACTTATGAGGATAGTTTTTTTCATCTCTGTGGAAACCTCATTAACAAATGAAACAGAGGTTACGAGCATAGTTCTTGTTTCTATGTCAAGCTCGTTAAACAATGAAGTAGTTTTCCCCCCTCTCTGTTTGAGTCAAGTCCTTAGTCTAGTATTTGAAGCTTCATTTCCTTCGCCTTTGCAGTTGGATGAAATGAAGCTTGAGGGACATTGCTTACAACCTCTAGAATTCATGCTGAAGTTAGAGCCACTAGCTTCTTAAGTTGGGGACTAAGTACCAACCATGCATTGGGAAGTCGCAAGCATAGTTTTCTATGGTTCAAGCTTGTGTAAAAATGAAACCAACTACCTCAAGCATAGTTTCCTCTGGTTCAAACTTGTGTAAAAATGAAACCATGTCCAAGGATAGTTTTGTTTAGTTTTTAAGCTTGTGTAAAAATTAAAATCTATCCCAAGCATAGTTTTGCTTTGTTTTAAAGCTTGCGTAAAATGAAAAAAATCCCAAGCTTAGTCTTTGTTCTTTCTCATGCTCGTAAATACATGAGAATAAGTTACCGATATTAGTATTTGTTCTTTCTCATGCTCTTAAATCAATGAGAATGTAACCGAGTATACTTTTATCACTTTGTCGGACTCGTAAAGGTTATATGAAAAAGGAACCCCCTAGAGTTCTCTTTAAGCTCTTTTTAGACTCTCTAAACATGAAACGATTGTCAAGCGATCTTGTCCTTTTCACGGTTGTTAAAGTATTTGAAGAAAATGTATTTTGAGCGATAGTTTATCTCTTTTTCGGTCTCATTAGACTACTTTATGAAAAAGGAACTGAGAGAGTTTTCTTTAAGTGTTTTTCAGACTCTCTAAACATGAAAAACCCATGCGTTTCCTTTCTTTGGACTCATAAAAAAAACATTGAAAGGCCCATATGGGACCTGAGTTTTCTTTAAGTGTTTTTCAGACTCTCTAAACGTGAAAAACCCATGAGTTTTGTTTCTTTGGACTCGTTAAATAAACATCAAAAGGCCCATATGGGACCAAACCACTCATTCCTAGGGTTCGTTAAACATACTTCGAAGGACTCATCTGAAGGATGAGATTACATCAACAAGAATATGTTATCCTCCTCAAGCTTGTGTAAAAATAAAGAGTTACTCGCCAGAAATGGTGGGGGAAAAATTTGGAAAGAATTGTGTCTAAACCTGTATTCCATGGAAGAGTCATTTTTGAACATGAAACCCTTTCACTTACCTTGTGTCTAGGTTGGAAAATCCACTTGTCGCTTGATCATACTCCTATAAGATTACAAATTGGTTTGTGATCCCCATTGTTGAGTCAGTATTTCCAAGACAGTTGTCGTGTCGTCAATATGTTCAAAGAGAATTCAACCTGTAAATACTTCTATTGCATCGGCCATTTCTGCAGTCCTTAAGCCTTTTGTTGCGTCGGCCATCCTTGAGTCAGTCCTGAATCACTTGTTACTCTGATCTACATCAAATCTTGTTACTTGTTTCATGTCATTGATGTGGGATACATTAAGGCCCTCCTGTGATGAATCTTTTCTTGTCGACTTCAACTCATTATCCAGGAATCAGACTTAGAAACTAATTGGTACCTTGGAACTTGCATGCCTCAATGGTAGGTTTCCTCACTTTCGACAATGGGTTTTCATTATTGACCCCTGATCGGGAGATTCCACCGAGTGTTCGACTTCAGCTCATTAATTCACATTCGTTGGATTGTACTAGTGTACCTTGGGAGTCATTGACATTAATGGTGATTTCCCTCGCGCTTGTTAACGATATACACTAATGACTGATAATCAAGTGGTTTCTACCATGTTCGACTTCAACACATGTATTCACATGGTTAGATTCGTACTATAGAGTGGTGGAGATGAAGACCCTGGATCTTTTTTGACAGATTCAGGTTGTGTTGGAGTATATTCAGTTTGTACTATTGCATAGATCCACATTGTATGTCTGGTATCTATGTTCAAATTTGAGTCTCTAACACATAGATCCACAATGTATTTTTGGTGGCTATGTTCAGATTTGAGTCATATCAGCATGGATCCATAATGTATGTTTGGTGGCCATGACCTGTCTTACTTGACATGGATCTTCGCATGTCGGCATTTATTCTTTGAGTCGTTTGTATTCTGAGCATGGGAATGCCTACCTCAGTGATGATATATTATTGTACTGTATTTCCTTGTTTGTTGGCAGGTTTCCGATCGATTGTTCATTGTTCCCTACACACACTCGACAAAGTATTTCAGCTATCACTTTGTTCTAACTTCATACTTTGGGGGGCTCTCTGTTACACATTATTTTTTTCATCCCTATGACCATTAATGATGTAAACCTATATGTTGCCTTCAGAGGGGTCAGTGGCCTGTGTTCCTGAAGAGAGAAGGGAGAAGAACTTTTCCTGAGAAAAGAAGTTGCATTTTCCCTTGTAAAAACCCTGTAAAAAGGAAGTTCGCAGGTTTCTATATAGGCAGGGTGTGAGAATTCCTATTTCTCGTAGGTTTCACCATAGCTAGGGTGCAAGATGTTCGCAGGTTGCTCTATAGGTAGGGTGCGAGAATGCCTACACGTGGGAAAAACAAGTGTTTTCTCAAATCTTCTAGAAGGAGAAGCTTCTATGGTGAGGTGGCATTCGAATGGTTTGGATCTTACTCGCTTTCATGATTTAGTGGGGTCATCCTAACCTCCTGACCTTATCCTCTTCAACTTATAAAAGGAGAGGATTTCTCATGGAGAAAGTTAGCTTTGGTTGGCTTGGAATTATTAGCTTGGTTGGAGTGGCTTTGAGATTTCCTTTGTCAAGATAGATTGTGAGTAGCTATCAAATCCATGGTCTCAGAATCCTTGGAGCAAGAAGTGTGTGGGGAACGAAGGACAGTTGGAAGGGACCTTACAACATCAAGGCCATGGTTGTAATCTCTCTTTCACATTTAATATGATACAGTAATATGATTCTTTCCTATAAAGCTTGTTGTGTTTTATTGTATGATTCCTTGATCACATACATAAGTTTATATTGAGTTTATGCTATTACTATCACTTTGGTTGGTTGCGTTCTTTTGCAGGTTCATCATTGTATGAGCATTGGAACGGAGCTAGGATGGCGATGGTGAGAGGAAGCGAAATTTAAACGGTATGTCACCCATGCCTCTTTAGTGAGTAAATTCAATATTTAAAACTTAAGGAAAGTGTCATGTCCTGTCCTGTTTTGTTCTAGATCCATGTGATTCTAGGGAGATCTGTTAGTGTCTGCACCTACCGATTAATACGATAACAACTATGCACTATCCATTCATATACTATGTGCACAATATTTGTTACTTAACCTTTGATATTGATTCATTATACCTGGTGTGTAAAACTACTTTACCTGACATTCATTCAATTATAAGTTACTTCACTGTGCAAAATTATGACAACATATATAAACAAGAAATTCGAAATACTAAGATTTCGTCATCACTATGCAATATCAGTAACATACGCATAATACTAACCATTCTATCACACACAAAGAATCTCATCAGGAAACACGTTTTAACCTGGTTCACCCCAATCTAGGTTGCGTCCACAACTATTGGCTTCTTATATTATTCATTTATAGTCTTCTTATAGCTTCACACTGCACTTACAAAACAATGCAACAATAATCGTTACTCAAGATTTCCTCATCCATTATGATGCAGTGTGAGCCTCACTCCTCGGACATACCTCAAAAATATTCCTCAAGGGTTCTCCAAAACTTGACTAACTCAAAATAACTCCAAAAACAACTGCTCATAAATACTTCTACCGAAAAACCCATTACAATTTATAGCTTTACAATAGGGATAAGTCCATTACAATGTGTACAAAATTTCTCAAAATACTAACTACTTTATTCCTTTTTCACATTGACTTCGAAACATGCTTCAACATAATGTGGACAAAATGTTCCAATATCCTAACTACTTTCTTCCTTTTGCATGTTGACTCCCAAACATGCTTCAACTACTTTGTGTGTGAACTTCTCCTTAGCTAAAATATCGTGCGATCTATTTCTCCATGATTCCCAATACTTATCCAAAACTCCTATCTCGGAACACAATGGAGTGTGATGTAATGCTTATTGTGAACGAGTGCAGTTGACATCTCTTTCTCTTAAGAGATGAGCTACCTCCATTATATCCAGTTTGTATTCTACTATTTTTTAATAGAAGTTGGGTTTCACTACATTTATGTGTTCTCTGTTATTGTTTTGTTTGTATCTCACTTTGTTCTCAACATAATCTAGATCATCTACGATGTATTCTTTCATGTTCACGGTCTTGAATTTCATGTCATTGATCCATAGTGTATTGTTTTGGCATCCATGCTTTGATACTCTTAAAAGTCTAAGCATGTCCACCTTTCATTTATGGTTGAAATTTTTTCTCTAGATGTCCATGTGACCACCATTGCATCTATTACAAGTATTTTGAAAAATATATTAAAAGTCTTTTGAAATTGATGAATTTGTATTGTCGTTATTATATGTTGACAATATGTTAGTTGTATGCTAGTGCTAGGATTTAACATGACTGAATTTAACAGGTTAAAACAACATTTGGATATGATTTTTTGAATGAAGGGTTTGGGTTCTACAAAGAAAATCATTGAAATGGAAATTATAAGAGACAAGAATAAAATAGAATTAAAACTATCATAGGAAAAATATATTGAAAAGGTGTTGAATAGGTTTAGAATGAAAGATGTTAAGGCAATGAGCACACTTTTAGTGAACAATTTCAAATTATCTTACACGTGTCTCATGACACCTACAGAGAGATAATACATGGAAATAATACCTTATTATTCAATAGTTGGGATCCTTATGTGTGCAATGGTCTGCACAAGATGAGACTTTTCCCAAGCAATGGGAGTGGTCAATAGATATATGAGTAATTTAGGAAAAATCCATTGGTAGGAAGTGAAATGGATTTTGAGATATCTAAAGGGCACATCTGATCATGTCTTGAAGTTCACATGAGTAGATGCACAATTTCAAGGATATGTAGATTAGACATGGCCGGTGACTTACATCAAGGATGCTCTACAACATGGTATGTGTTCACATAGGTAGGAGCAACGATCAACTACATTTATAGGTTCCAGAAGGTGGTGTATCTACTAAAGCAAAGTATATTACATTAAAAACATGAACTAAGGAGATGTTGTGGTTGCAAAGGTAATTTTCGAAATTGGGTAGTAGACAAAAGGACTTGCATTATATAATGATAGTGAAAGTGCCAAATGCAACTTTTCATTCAAGGAAGAAGAAAATAGAACTATGATATCACTTTATTCAAAGTGTCCTTGAGCATTGTTGTTATGAACCCAATATTAATAATAATCAATAATTAGTATCAAAGATGTTAAGGCACTCAACACACTTTTAGTGAACAATTTCAAATTATCTTACATGTGTCTCATGACACCTATAGAGAGATAATACATGGAAATACTACCTTATTATTCAATAGTTGGGATCCTTATGTGTGCAATGGTCTGCACAACATGAGACATTTCCCAAGCAATTGGAGTGGTCAATAGATATATGAGTAATTTAGTAAAAATCCATTGGCACGAAGTGAAATGGATTTTGGGATATCTAAAGGGCACATCCGATCATGTCTTGAAGTTCACGGGAATAGATGCACAATTTCAAGGATATGTAGATTAGACATGGCTGGTGACTTACATCAAAGATGCTCTACAACATGGTATGTGTGTAATGACCCTTAATTATTAAGATGATTAATTTAATAAATAATCCTAAAAATTAGCTAGACTATAATTAATTATTAAATAACCTTAACTAATTATCTGTTATTAATTAATTATTTTTTATTATGATTAGTTTAAGTATGATTAACTCTTTAATTAAGGGTTAATGATTAATTTGATTATTAATTAATTAATTGATTAATTAAGTATTAAACAAAGGGGGGATAATAAAATATAGTGTTTAAATTGGGTTACGTATCCCATAGGGGATAATGTAACCAATACGTAAATGGGATAATATATTTAAATGAATGGATAAGGTATTAATAAAGCGATAAGGTATTTGGTGGGGGAAGTTAATGCAGGAAGGGCGGTGAAGGAGGCATAAGGGAGTGGAGAAGGATATTTGGGGATTCATGCATTGGAGAGGGGGAGAAGGATTTTTGGGGGGAGAACTCTGAGTCTTGGACCAGGGAGATATTTGTGTTTAGGATTGACACAGTGACCAGGGTTGCTAGAGGTTTTGGGCTCGGAGGGCCAGGATATCCGTAGATATCCTGGAGGTAGGTCGTTTTCCTAGTCGGCAGGGTGGACAATGGTTTTGGGCAATTTTTTTTGTGTTGCAACAGGACTGGGTTGAGTAGNTAACCAATACGTAAATGGGATAATATATTTAAATGAATGGATAAGGTATTAATAAAGCGATAAGGTATTTGGTGGGGGAAGTTAATGCAGGAAGGGCGGTGAAGGAGGCATAAGGGAGTGGAGAAGGATATTTGGGGATTCATGCATTGGAGAGGGGGAGAAGGATTTTTGGGGGGAGAACTCTGAGTCTTGGACCAGGGAGATATTTGTGTTTAGGATTGACACAGTGACCAGGGTTGCTAGAGGTTTTGGGCTCGGAGGGCCAGGATATCCGTAGATATCCTGGAGGTAGGTCGTTTTCCTAGTCGGCAGGGTGGACAATGGTTTTGGGCAATTTTTTTTGTGTTGCAACAGGACTGGGTTGAGTAGCAGGTAGCAGGAGAGAAGCAGCAGCTGGCAACAGAAATAGCATCAGAATCAGGTACCCTGTTGAATTATGCATTTATTTATTCTGCTATGAATTCGTTATTATTTGATGAATCTAAATTGTTTAAGTTGCTGGTATGAAGATCGATATTATGTTGAATAGATATTGTTTTATGCTGTTAAGAAATAATTGCTCGTGAAGATAACAATGTTAGATATATGTTTATGGGCATTACAATGTGTTCACATTCGTAGGAGCAATGATCATCTGGATTTATAGTTTCCAGAAGGTTGCTTCTCTACTAAAGCAAAGTATATTACAATAAAAACATGAACTAAGGAGATGTTGTGGTTGCAAAGGTTATTTTCGAAATTGGGTAGTAGACAAAAGGACTTGTGTTATATAATGATAGTGAAAGTGCCAAATGCAACATTTCATTCAAGGAAGAAGAAAATAGAACTATGATATCACTTTATTCAAAGTGTCCTTGAACATTGTTGTTATGAACCCAATATTAATAATAATCAATAATTAATGATTAATAATGAAGAGACACCTTCATGATGAAAGGTTACATCTCTTCATGAATGGGCACCCATCTGTGCATATATAAGACCCTCATTCTCATTGTACTAATCATATTATTCATTCTTATACATTTATTATTCAATATATAATTTATTACCTTCCTATATGGATATCTTTATATTTCAAGTATTTTGTATTATTAACTCGTGATCTAGGTTGGTTCACCACAATGGTATCAAAGCACATCTGATACTGGCGATTGGCCATGCTCTTATCATAGCTTCGTTTCTGAAGCTATATTTTGGCCATACAAGATTTTAGCCATACCGAAAATTTCTTGATTCCGGTGCTTGGCCATCATAGGCCCCCGACCATTTTTCAAAATTCTTTGAGGAAATAAATTGGTTCACTACAAGATCAAATCAATTTATCATAAATTTTTTGATTGTATGGTCTTTGACCACTAGTTGGCCCTTGGTCACTTTCAAAATCAAGTTTAGTTGAAGGAAAAAATATATAAATATATTCCATTGCAAATAAAGAAAATATGAAAATTATTTCTGTTGCAAAATTGAAAATTCTGAAAATTGTAGTCATACGGCCTCTAATCTAGCTGCCATTGCACCACTGTTACGAATTCCTACCCTAAACAATACATCGAATTCAAGTCTTGTCTACTTTACAACAACAAATTCTCTTTGGCATATATCCACATCCTTAGTGTTGTCTGTATTAATCATTGATTGCAGTCGTACAATAGTCAAATTGTCTAGCTGCCAAATTTTTTGTGCCTTGTTCTATACCATTGATATGTCCGTATAGTTGATATTTAAAAAAAAAATATTATAGTCTACACCCCATCCGTATGGTCGAATTTATGATTGGGTTAAAATCGATAAACCACAATTTGTGACCCTTCCAAAAAAAAAATCAATCATGACTTTTCATAATGCTTGGTTAAAATCAAATAAGCAAAATCAAAGAAATGTCATTAATGCTTGACGTCTAAATGTCTAGATTTTTTTAGAAGGTTCGTGAAAGGTTATTTGAAAAAGCATGAAACTTTTTATAAAGTTATAAAAGTATAAAGAGAAGGGTTTTATATTATTCAAATATTAATAAAGGAAGATTAAAGTTCACAAAAATCCACTAGTTAAAAGGGTAAAAGGAAAAAAAATTATTGGAACAGAAAGGGATATTCATTTGATATGCAAAAGAATATATTATTATATTTTATGTTCGATATTATTATTATAATAAAGTGAAAAAGTTAAGTGATATTAAAAAAGTAAAGAGTAAAAAACTAATAAAATATTATAAATATTTTATTTTAATATTAAGTGAGAAAAAGAAAAAACACATTTCTCAATATATACCAAGTAGTAAGATAAAAATAATATCCAAGTTATTATATAAATATATACCAAGTAGTAAGATAAAAATAATATCCAAGTTATTATATATTATATAAAGAAGTATAAAAAAACATTTTTTAAAATATATGGAAGCTCTTTTAATAAAACATTGAAGAGATATTATAAAAAAAAAGGTATTCCATGGTTAAAGTCTACTTAAAGAGATATATATAAAGTTTTTAATATTATATATATATAATTTTAATTTAAAATTTTATTTTGAAGCTATTAAATTTTCTTAATCAAGAAAAGATTCATTTTAATAATTAAAGGGTATCGATTATCGTAAATTACAAGATTGAAGTGGACAATTTTAAAATGAGGAAATGAAGATTTACTTATGAAGGTTGTCCAACCATATGTTGCAAGTTTTCGATATTAAAGGGAAATATTCAAGGAAGAGAGGTAAACATTGTTATTAGCTTGGACTATAATGCAAATTACATGAATATTGATTCGACAAATCAATTATTAATTCGAGAGCCGAGTATAATTGGAAAGGAAGATTATTTTTGAATTAAGGAGTTACAAGTGACGATTGATGAATATCAATATATATCTCAATTCTATGTTACAACTATGTATCAAAAAGAAGTTGACATCGTCATCGGGCTACCCTAGTTTAAAAGTCTAGGTACCTTCATCTTAAACCTGGAAAAAATGTTTGTGACATTCCCCTATAAGGAGAAAATGATAACATTACAAGACACTACATTGGAGCTAGTAACACTAGAAGAATTTAACAATATCTCAAAAGTAATATTTCAAGAAAATAAAAAAACAATGCAAGAGACGTAGAAAGAATTTTACGAAGTTATCACAGAAAAAATGAAGAAATTTCGCACCTAAAAGACCACAATAAAAAATTACTCACCCAAATCAAGAAGGCTAAGGTTATGAAGCAATATGGAAAAAAATTGGAACAAGAAAATGAAGATCTCGAAAAAGAATTGAAGAAGAAGCTCTTAGAGAAAGAAGAAGAAGCTCTTAGAGAAAGAAGAAGAAAATTCTTGTTTAAAGAACCTTAAACAGGAGCTACTAGAAAAAAACAGAAAGTTGAAAGAAGACAAACTTGGATGTCCATACATTGAAGATATCAACAAATTAGATAATAAAGAAAATATCGCTCAAGAAGCTCCAAAATCAACTAAAAAAAAGACAACATCACATGTCGAAGTACAAATGAGGGAAGCTCCAAATACACTTACTAATCAAAATTCAGCCATTAACAAGGTATCATCAACGCATGAAGAAAATCATATATCGAATTTAAAAAAAGAAAATGCTACAAGTATGATAAGGGAAAATAATGTTATAAGAACTCATTATCAATGTCAAAATAAGAAGACCAGATATCTAAATGAGTCGGAATATCGATGTCATTCAAGACGAGAATGACAAACTTATCATCCAAAAAATATTGATACCAACACAATTAAGTCTCATGATATCAGTTCATCATGGAAGTGCAATATTCCACTTGATTATTAGGAATGGTTGTTTTTAGGAATGAGTGATTTTATTCCCATTGCATTCAATACCGCTTGACGATTTAGAATTGTATATATATGGAGATTTTTATATAA
This sequence comes from Picea engelmannii, assembly GCA_009831015.1. NCBI lineage: Eukaryota > Viridiplantae > Streptophyta > Pinopsida > Pinales > Pinaceae > Picea > Picea engelmannii. The sequence goes on along the minus strand of ML782390.1, from coordinate 1,028,029 downwards.
CCCTTTGGTAAAGTACCACTTGATGATTGATGATTTAGAACTATGAGATCACTTATATATGAACCAGCTGCTTTTATATAGCCCTTTTGTAAGGAGTGTGATTCAAGGAGAGGGGTGGACGGAGTATTTAGATATTTACTGAATCTCCTCGTCAAGACAAGGCTTTCTGTTTTTTGGCATATTTATGTTTATGAGATTGTTGAGATAGATCGGATAGTTTTTATTCAGTTCAGCTATGTATCTTTTGTGTTATTAAGCTTTGATGATAATGTTTTCGGCAATGTAACTATTTTGTAATTTTGTAATGGTTTGGAAGTCTTGGGAAAAGACTTCTGCCCTTTTTTTTCTTGATGAAGACAGGGTATCTTTGAATGATAGTATGTAAAGAAAATTATATCTTAATATAATTTAGAGTTCACTTGAAAAAAGTAGGGTTTGGAGAAAAATCTTTCTTGTGAACCAATTCTATATCTCTGTGGGTTGTTTTTACATTGGTTCATTTATGTTTATTTCGCTGCAATATATTGGTGTCTTTGCCTTTATTTCTAACATGTTTAATATTTGCCACATTCAAGACATAATAACTCACCCACGCTTCCCTGATGAGGAAGACCTTAATTGGCAATATCTAAAACGGTTTTCATATACACCAAAATAGTGAGATCTAAACTAAAAACGTCGCTCTAAAGTTGAAAAAATATTTTTTTAGACCTTCCTTGTGTTAATTTTCTTCCAAGACAGCGAATAAATTTGATCTTACAGGCTATCATTAGCCCAAAGTGAAGCAATACATAAAACTAAACTTGTAAAATTAACAATATATAAAACTAAACTTGTAAAATTGTGACTATTTACAGCTTTAGTTACAGGCAAAGATATACCTATCACTTCAAAACCAAAATAGAAATAAACTTTCAAACATCCTTAGGCAGCTGTTTGAATGCAAACTAAAACAACCTTAGATCGCTAACTATATAGGTTGGTCATGTTCAATAATGAAAAGATTACAGCATACTTTCAAACAACTGAGATTTATCAGACATGCTTGTGTGCCTGTGTTTCTCATGTACCCATATATCAGAATTACCGTTCCTCGCTCCTCATTGTTAAGAATCCAGAGATTTATATTTGGGAAAAGGCACCTGGCCTGCTTCAATGCAATTCAAGTCCTCTAAGAGAATCTCATAATGCATTTTGACTTCCTCCGGGGATTTCCCAGTAACCATAGAAGCCACATTATGCCAACGGTCAGGCGTCTCTTTGTCATAGATAGCTAAGGCCATCTCGAACTGTTTATTTTGCTGGGAAGTCCAGTTTGTTGCAGTATTATTGGAAGACTGCCTTCCTGATGAAGAAGCAGGTTGACCAGCCATATTACTCTTAGGTTTAGTATTGACACCTGCAGGCACAAGAAGTTGAAAGACAAAGTTTACAGATTGCTGCACTTTGGTATGTTTTACCGACCGTTCAACAACAGTATCATGTATCAAACAGAAAACCCGACTTAGATTGTGTGCAAAAACACCCAGCTTAGATTTTGTGTAAAAACAACAAACACCCAACTTATCAAACGACAAATATAGACCGACTGAACTCAATATGATCCTAGATAAACAACAATGACAAAATATTCTTGGAGACCAGATAGAATTATAGAATTCAATAGGCATACACAGCTGTTGGGAATTCAATAGAATTCTAGATAAAATTTTAAGGAACGCAACGAGCAAATCGAATACAGAACACTGACTCGAAAAAGACAAGATATATCAAATTTGTAATAAAACAGATCAAACGACCAGTACAACGTAGTACTCACATCCTCCAAATTCCTCCAAATGCTTAAGCAGGCATTAAAAAAAATCAGTGGAATTTAAGTCAGAAAACTGAGAGAATTGGCTACAGGAGGAACTTTGAGAGGCATTGCAATTCACGTTCCAAGCAAGGGCCAATGGAAGGAGTTTGTATGGAAAGCCATGACCTCGTGTGTCCTTATAAATAGAAGGAGCCCCAGTTCTGTAATATTGAGCCAGTTGTCGAATCTTTGATAGAGTACTCTAAACATATACAAACCACACGGTGGACTATGAATCCAGAGAAAAAGGATGCCGCTGTCTATTGAACTGAATCCACCAAAAGTATTCCCTTCTCAACTGCACAAATAAAAAACAATCAATATCTTCCTTTTTTCTGTACGGTCAGATTGATTGAGATAATATTTCGTAGGGTATCCATCCCCACAACGGAATGATGAAATTTAGAGTTCATACAGGTGCAAGTGTCCGTGCAGATTTGGAGAGAATTCAGTTATTCTAGGACGTGAAATTTCGAATTCAAAAGTGCAATTGTTAAGTTATCGTGCCTCGGATTTAAAGCAGACATAGACGTGTTGCCTTTACTCAAAGTTGATTCCTTGGGCTTTGAGGTCGGTATGGGGGGTTGGTGTTTTTAAAGCGTTGGTGTTTTTAAAGCGAATCCCATAAAACGTATGTGAATGAGAATTCATATTCAATTGTAAGTGTGAATCCATTTTGCCATAGTGGATATTTTTACCATAACCTAGGGGATTCATTAACTTTCATTCCATTACGTTTCTATATTTTTTTAAGTGAAAAATGATTGGTCTTCCAATAAATGGCATTCAAATTAATGGTAGCTAGGTTGTAGAAAATGTATTTTGTTTTGTATAAATTTTAAAATAGACATAGACATGTCATTCAAATTAATGGTAGCTAGGTTGTAGAAAAAGTATTTTGTTTTGTATAAATTTTAAAATAGACAAACATGTCAATTGTGAATTTTTATATAATAACATAATTTGATGATTCTATAGTGGATTCTTTTCGTTTTGTGGTCACTTTTGGGGATGTTACTTTTCGGTATCTAATCCAATAAACGGTAAGTCAATTAACCTTTATAAGGTAAGTCAATCAATGTTGATATTTAATTGAAAGTTTATATTTAATTGAAAGTGTAAATATTCTTATAATATTATTATGATTTTTTTTTATTACTAATATTTACAATAAGTGTGATTTTATATAAAGTTTTCCAAAAGAAATAAGCATGGTACATTAAATTCTATTGTATTTGTCTAATGAAAGGTGTGAATAATACATCTTGTAATATTCTTATCATGGTGTAAGAAACTTACATTTATAATTGAATTTGATTTTATTTTCATTTATAATTTTTTTTTTTTTTTTAACTTATTATTGGTTTCTAAGTCTATAAATACTATCTTTAATCAAATTGACTACACATCCAAAGGAATCAAGTGAAAAAATAGAACATTGACAAGTTGCTTTAGTATAAGAGAATTTTCTAGAAACTAGCACATCTATGTTTCGTTCTAGATTTGTTTCAAATGAAATGTCTAGATACTAGCACATCTATGTTTACCTTATGTATGCTTTTAGATTTGTTCGAAATGAAGTCTCTAGATACTAGCACATCTATGTCTACTTTATGTCTCCCTTTAGATTTGTTTGAAATGAAGTCTCTAGATACTAGCACATGTATGTCTACTTTTAGATTTTTTCAAAATTAAATACTCTTCATTAGGGACCATTGTTACATGATTAGAAATCTCCATAACATTAATTTGATTGTTATTTGTCCAAAGGAATCATCTTGGTCACATGTTTATTTATACACTCATTGGAAATATATCTTACTTCCTCCGTTAAAAAAAAGATTTATTTAAAAATTAGTATTATAAGCATTTAAAAGTTCTAATGTGTATACAAGAAAAAAAAAAGTGAACAAAATGAATATATTCATTCATGTTGTTGGGTCGTACTCTATTTTATAAGGTTATGGGCCACTTGATATAAGAATGTAATGGTATCAAGGAATGTGACAATGAGAATTTGTGGGATATGTGCATATCTCAAAAAAAGGAAATTGCATATTAGTATTTTGAATAAAATGTTGTTGTTGTTGTTGTTAATTATTATGACCCATAATGATTACATTTATTGGATGATCATATATGTTTTTCAAGTAATATGCAAAAATAATTGTTGATAAGCATCAACACCACCTAATGTACTAGGGACATGAGTGAAAAACTATATTTAGGTTTGAATAGATATGGTATCCACCAAAAGAGAACATTACTTCCTCCCTCATTTTGTCCATGTTTGAGAAAACCCAAACTAGAATATATTTTTCATAATAAGACAATGCTTCTTAATTTTTTCTACCAACACAAAATGTCATAAATGATCCAAATACAAATCTAAGATGGTATTACACTCATTCATGAAGTTCTATATGTAAAAAATGAGAGAAGATAACAATAAATTTGTTATTGCATATGTTTCATTGCTCGATAAATTTAGTGTGTTGTAAAGTTGTGTGGAGCTCCATACTTGTTGCTCAGACTCATGATCAACTTTATCAAAGCAGGATGATTTTTTTATGGTTTATTAAATTTAGATAAAGTTTGTATGGTTTATTAAGGAATTTACATTTACAATTAAATTTTATTTTATTCACGTTTACAATTGAATTTTATTTTTTATTATCTTAATTGTTATTTCAAATTGAGCACACATTGAAACGAATCAAGTTAGAAAATAAAAGATTGGCAAGTTGCCTTAATATAGGAGAATTTTCTAGAAGCTAGCACATCTATGTCTTCTTTTAAATTTGATGGAAATAAATTCTCTAGATACTATCACATCTATGCATTATTTTAGATTTGTTCAAAATGAAATACTCTTGATGGGACCACTCGTACGTGATTAGAAACCTCCATAATGTTAATTTGATAGTTCTTTATCCAAAATAAAATATTGGTCATGTTCACAAGTTTATTTATACACTCAATGCAAATATATCTTCTTTCCTCTCTTAAAAGACTTTCTTTAAAAAAAAGTATTTTAAGCATTTAAAAGTTCCAATGTGAATACAAGGAAAAACAAAATGTGAACAAAATGAATATATTCATTATGTTGTTGGGTCATACTCTATGTTATAAGGCTATGGGCCACTTGATATAAGAATGCAATGGTACCAATGAATCTGACGATTATAATTTGTGGGATTTGTGCATATCTCAATAAAATGATATTGCATATTAGTAATTTGAATACAAATCTCCTGTTGTTGTGGTTATTATTATTATTATTATTATTATTATTAATTATTATTCCGCATAATGATCACATTTATTGGATGACCATATATGTTTTCCAGGTAATATGAAAACATAATTGTTGATAAGCATCAAGACCACCTAATGTACCAAGGACATGAGTGAAAACTATATTTAGGTTTGAAATGATATGACATCCACCAAAAGAGAACATTACACCCTCATTTTTTCCATGTTCCATAAAACCCAAAGGAGATTTTTTTTTAATAAGACATTGCTTGCTAATTTTTTCTATCAACACAAAATGTTATAAATGATCCAAGTCTAAATCTAAGATGGTATTAGACTAATTAATGAATTTTTGTATGCACACAATGAGAGAAGATAAAAATCAATTTCTTCTTGCTTATGTTTCATTGCTCCATAAATTTGGGTTGTTTTGTAAAGTTATGTGGAGCACCCTACTTATTGCTCATGATCAAATTTATCAATGCTTGGTCTCTTCTCTATCATATTGAAGTGGAAGAATTCATGTATATTTCATACTCTAACTTCTGCCGTTTGAATTTTGTATGGTTTATTACATTGAGATGAAGTTTGTATGGCTTATTAATAAATTTACATTTACAATTAAATTTGATTTTATTCACATTTACAATTGAATTTCATTTTATATTATCTTACCTATTATTTCAAATTGATGACACATTCAAAGGAATCAAGTTAAAAAATAGAACAATGGCAAGTTGCCTTATTATAGGAGAATTTTAGAGAAACTAGCACATCTATGTCTACTTTTAGATTTGTTCGATATAAACTCTCTAGATACTAGCACATCTATGCATTTGTTTAGATTTTTTCAAAATGAAATATTGTTGATGATGGACCACGCTTACATGATTAGAAACCTCCATAACCTTAATTTGAATGTTATTTATCTAGAAGAATCATCTGGGTCGGAAGTTTATTTATACACTCATTGCAAATATATCTTCCTTCCTGTGTTAACAAAAATTCTTTAAGAAGTAGTATTATAAGAATTTAAAAGTTCCAATGTGCATACAAGGAAAAAGAAAATGTGAACAAAATGAATATATTCATTTATGTTGTTCAGTCATACTCTATTTTATAAGGCTATGGGCCACTTGATATAGAAATGTAATGGTACCAAGGAATGTGACAATGAGAATTTGTGGAATTTGTCAATATCTCAACAAAATGAAATTGTATATTAGTAATTTAAATAAAAAATTATTTTTGTTGTTGTTGTTAATTACTGTTAAGCATAATGATCACATTTATTGGATGATCATATATGTTTTTCAAGTAATATGAAAAAATAATTGTTGATAAGCATCAAGACCACCTACTGTACCAAGGGCATGAGTGAAAAACTATATTTAGGTTTGAAAAGATATGGCATCCACCAAAAGAGAACATGACTCCCTCATTTTGTTCATGTTCGAGAAAACCCAAATGAGAATATTTTTTTAATAAGACATTGCTTCTTAATTTTTTCTATCAACACAAAATTTCATAAATGATCCAAATCCAAATATAAGATGGTATTACACTAATTCCTGAAATTCTATATGCAAACAATGAGAAAAAATAAAAATCGAATTGCTCTTGCATATGTTTCATTACTTGATAAATTTGGGGTGTTTTTTAAAGTTATGTGGAGCTTCCTACTTGTTGTTGAGACCTGTGATCAAATTTATCAATGCTTGCTCTCTTCTAACGCAGCCCTCTCAACCCGCAGGTCGAAAGTCCACGCACACAGGATCTTTCTTCCTCCACTGGCCTGAAGAGCTCTCAACAATTGGCTCTTCTATTTCCCTTTCGGGAAATCTGCACCCACAAATAACCTTGAGAAATTCCCCCTTTTATGCTTCGGGAGATCGGATTTCGCGATTTCGTGAATCCTGTAATAAAGTGTCTTATTCTTCAGACCCCGAAAACCTGATTTAACGAACTTCGAGGTTCGGTCATCAAAAGAAATCAACGGTTGTGTTTCCCCGCTTGATCCAACGGTCAGCGCGTCTTTCGCATATTGGGAGCTCGAGACTCTCGATACCAAAATATCTTGTCAACGCAAACCCCAAATTCCCGAAGCCCGATATAAATTTTGGTTATTCCTCTTTCGCGAGTTGCGGTGTCATGCAACTCTACTCCAAGACCTCCGAAATCACGACTCTCTATTTCTTGAAATCCCGAAACGTCAACCCTTGACACGATTCTCGGCGCTGGTCCCACAACTAGACTTTTTTCCTTTTCAGGTCTTCGCGCTTCGCGAGTCTTAATGCAAATATTTCAAAACTTCAATCTATGAAACCCCGAAATGGAAATACTCGAGCAAATACAACGACCCTTGTTGGCTTGAATCTGTGGCTCTGCCTCTCCTGAGCTTGAACCTTTGAAAACAATCGTCGTAACTCCTCTTGTCTTTCGTGAGATCTGACGGCTCGCGGGACTTTGCGAATTCTCCATGGAGAATTTCGACCGTCTGTTCTTCTTCCTTCTCCAGGAATTCTGCAACTTTTTCACCAAAGTATTTTTCTATGAAATTTACCCGCCTACAACACAAACTTGTGACGCCTTCTCAATGCTCCAATACACCAACTTCCTGTGCTCCTCTTTGACAATTTTGAAGGCTTTATCCTTCCTGATATTTTTCCCACTCCGAGTCTTAAAGAAGACTCCTACACACACTCCTTGTGGAAAATCCTTCAATTACTTCCAAGAATTAAAGTCCTTCGACTCTGCGCACTCCCTGCAGTAGTAGTCCTTCAATAATTCCTCAGGTTTACAAACTCTGAGACTTTACTCGGCTTGCGCACTCCTTGCACGGCTCGTGTGCTTGGTTGCACTTTTGAGGGAATGAGAACAAAAGCTATCTTATCTGATGTTTTAGAGACAAACCTCTGAACCCTTTATCAACGCACTCCTTCTGGACAACTCAGTTGCACTCCTTGCATTAACTCTTGCTCAGATAGAGAAACAATTGAATCTCATTTCCCTTACTCTCTCTCTCTCGGATTTCAGACATTCAACAAGAAATCATTCATACATAGCATAAAAGCAGTTGCATGACAAAAAGAGTAAATAATTCATGAGCATAACATTCAATAATGCATACACAGAGAATATTTGAACACCATGAGCCTGAATCAAAACCCTTTTTGTATTAATCCAGAACTTTTGTACATAGAATTCTTCTACACAACTCTCTGCTTCTTCTCTTCTATGTTAAGTTATCATGCCTCGGATTTAAAGAAGACACAGACGTGTTGCCTTTACTCAAAGTTGATTCCTTGGGTTGTGAGGTTGGTATGGGGGCTTGGTGTTTTTAAAGCGAATCCCATCAAACATATGTGAATGAGAATTCATATTCAATTGTAAGTGTGAATCCATTTCGCCATGTTTGATATTTTTACCATAACCTAGGGGATTCATTAACTTTCATTCAATTACATTTCTATATTTTTTTAAGTGAAAAATGATCGCTCTTTCGATAAATGGCATTCAAATTAATGGTAGCTAGGTTGTAGCAAAAGTATTTTGTTTTCTATAAATTTTAAAATAGGCATAGACATGTCAATTGTGAGGGAATTTTTATATAATAACATAATTTGATGATTCTATAGTTGATTCTTTTGGTTTTGTGGTCACTTTTGGGGATGTATGTCAATTGTGAGGGATTTTTTATATAATAATATAATTTGATGATTCTATAGTTGATTCTTTTGGTTTTGTGGCCACTTTTGGGGATGTTTCTTTTAGATATCTAATCCAATAAAAGGTAAGTCAATTAACCTTTATAAGGTAAGTTAATCAATGTTGATATTTAATTGAAAGTGTGATGCAGGAGCATCGGCAATTCATCATACGAACCAGCGCGAGGAGAAAGAAGAGACAACTGGACAAGCTAGCAAACCTCAAATTTTGAATTCTACCTTGGTATTGTTGCGCCGTCGTTTTACTAAAGGCATTCAAAGTGAGCTCATTTGTAATATAATGTAGATAAGGAGGCATTTAACAGTTTTAAATGCTGGTAGATAGGGTTAGCTGTAGATTAGACAGTTTTCATCTTTCAGGAGGGAACACGAATATAGGCACCCTCCTTGTATAATTGAGATTTTTATTCAGCATTAGGATAAGAGCAGGAGAGAGCAGAACAGAGAACTCGTGAAAACCACCTATGTACAGATTGAATTAATAGAAGAAAGACTGTGATTTCAATCCCATGGATGTGTTTGGTCTCTGTGTGTTGTTGATGTTATTTTGTTGCATACTTGCTTCTTTATATGTTTATCTTTTATATGATGCGTATGTGATTGCATATCAGGTTCGAAACCTGAGGGAATGAGGGAATGAGTTTCAATTGATTCTCTGCTTAAGCCAAGAGATTCCTGCATAGAGTGATGTTGAATTCCTCCGCATAGAGTGCGTTGAGGAGGCTGAGCAGTTGAACTTTTGTTCTCTGTTGCCCAGGTTTATGTAGGATTATTCGTATCGTGCAGGTGAGTGCAGGTCGAATTGAAGTCTGAGAGCCGAGTCTGAGAGAAGGAGGACTGGACCGTGTTAGTAAGATTGCACAGGTCTAGATGGATTCAACGCTTTTGAGAACTGTTGGAAGTCAAGCACAAGAAAAATGTGAGAAATATATGAAGGAGTCAGAGAGAGACAAAGCTCAGGAGGGACAGTTCCTTACAAGCATCGAAGGAATAGACCTGGGAGAGATTTGAACCAAGGGAAAGCTTGGAAGCCGGAGGATTCTCAAGAGGAAGAGAATCGACGACTTGTGATCCAAGTGAAGTTTTTGCGAAATCCCGAGGGCCGTCAGATCGTGGAGGAGTTGCGCGGAGGATAAGCCATAGGCACAGGCGAGGAAGGATAAAGGTCCATCGAACTTCGGAGGTTTGGCATTCGGGAGTTGGTAAGGTGAGAAGTTCTACCCCTCGAGAAATCGCGAGTTGCGATTCCCCGAATCGATTTGAGCCGTTGATCGGAGAGGGGACACGTGGCGCAGGATCCCTGAGGATCAGGGTTCGACGTTCGACATTTCCCAGAGGCCAGAGTTCAACCTCTTTGAAATCACGACCGACGATTTCCCGAATCGATCGGAGCCGTCGATCATCGCGGGGACGCGTGGTGCAGGATCCTTAGGAGTCGGGATTCGGGGTTTTGCGAAGACTGTGGTCTTGTGCATCAGGAAACGCGAATTCCCGAATCACGATTTCCCGATAGCATGAGGGGGAGACAGGTGTCAAGGTATAGACCTTACCCAGAGGTGTTGACAGGTGGCATCGCAAGATCGGGGTTCGGGATTTTGCGATGCAAGGGAATTTCGACCGGCGAAACTTCGACCTGTGATTCCCCGATATAACCACACCCGTCGATTTTTAGGGCACGCGTCAACGGATCCCTTGGAGTCGGGGTTCGGAGAATCGGGATTCTCGACGTCAAGGGAGTATTGCATCAAGGATTCGCGATCCGCGAAATCCCTGGGTTGACGTGGCAGTGTGGGACCACGGGACTCACTGGAGGACAAGTGGCGTGTTGTCGGAGTTCGGGGTTCGGAGATTTCTGTGGCATGAGACGCGCGACAACTCAACCGCCGATTTCCCGATAGGGAAATCCCCGATTAGGAAGGAACGTTGACCCGTTGACCCTCGGCATTCGGGGTTCGGGGATTTGATTTGCACGAGAACGTGCACACAAGGTTCGCAATAGCGCGAGCACCGATTTCCCGATTTTGCGAAGGGGAGATCGTTGAGGAGAGTCCGGTGGGTGACGGAGACTCCCGAGAGGAGTGGAAGAGTACTTAGACTCTTTGGGCCCATGTGCGAAGAAGGTCCTGGTGGGGCGGCTTGCTCGGAGAGGGGCAGCTTGCGTCAGAGTGGTATCAGAGCCGGAGTGTCTTTGTTTTTGAAGCAGAGACAGAAGAGACATAATGCCACCCAGGAGGGAAAGGCAATCACCTGATCGTGAAGACAGGGACGTGTGAAGAAGGGGTAGGCCAGCAGGTAACCCAGAGATGGAGCGTCAAATACGAGATCTCAGGGCGAGACTCGAAGATATGGAGGCCACCCAGAGGCGTGGAGCGGGTGCAGCAGAGTTCAGCGATCCTGAGGTTGAAGAGGAAGCTGGACACGACCAAGAAGAGGTCACCGCAGAAGATGCCTCGACAGAGAGGTTGATCAAAGCCATTTCGAGGATGAGCTCGAAGACGAAGATGGATATTCCCGTCTATGAGGGAAATCTAAACGTAGAGGAGCTGCTTGATTGGATCCGAGCACTCGACACCTACTTCGACTACGAAGACATCGAAGAGGACAAGAAGGTGAGACATTCTGTCACCAAGATGAAGGGACACGCAGCCTTATGGTGGGACGAGCTGCAGGCAGACAGACGTTCCAAGGGAAAATAAAAGATCAAAAGCTGGGATCGGATGATCGCCAAGATGAAGACGAAGTTCATTCCGAGGGACTACTAGATCACTCTGTTTAGGCGCATGCAAAACCTGAGGCAGAAGTTGATGACGGTGAAAGAGTACACCGAGGAGTTCTACAGGCTCAACATTCGAGCTGGTCATCGGGAGAGTGATGATGAAAAGGTGGCAAGATACCTGAATGGCCTTAGGTATGACATTCAGGATGAATTGAGCATGGTCACCATCCGAACAGTTGAAGAAACGTACCAGATGGCTTTGAAATATGAGGAGAAGCTGAGCCGCAAGCAGGGACAATGAGGGAGAGGCAGAAGCCAGCCACGAGGTAAAGTTGTTGCCCAAGAAAGAACTCAAAATCCCAAGGAGGATTGGAAGAGGCCTCATGGAAGAGCTGAAAGAGGTGGAACCTCACAGCAGAGGCAGCAAAATTTTGAGCCGAGGAGACAACAACCAGATCAGCAAGGATATTACGCTGATGCAAATACATTTCCTCGTACCCGAGGTAGAGGAAGAGGCAGAGGAGGAGTCATCACATGTTTCACGTGTGGAAAATACGGTCATAAAGCAGTGGACTGTCCAGAGAGGAAGATGGACAGAGAAAACGCTCATGTTGCTGAGGCGCAGAGGCGTGATGTTGAAGATGAAGACACTGGAAGAGGGAAGTCACTAACAGTGCATAAAGTT
>ML782390.1:968109-1015623 GCA_009831015.1 Picea engelmannii | reverse complement strand
TTGTTAGGAAGCCGAGAATTGTCCTGACAAGCAAAAGAGTGGATGACTTGCCGGACGAGATTCGGGAACTGCTTGGAGAGTTCGCTGATATCATCATGGACGAACTACCTCGTTCGTTGCCACCGATGAGGAGTGTGAGTCACCACATTGACCTCATACCCGGAGAAAGTTTGCCAAATAAGGCAGCATACAGGTTGACACCTCAAGAGAATGAGGAAGTCAAAAGGCAGGTACAGGATCTGCAGGATAAGGGACTAGTCAGGGAGAGTCTGAGTCCGTGTGTTGTTCCGACAGTACCGAGTCCAAAGAAGGATGGAGGCTGGAGGATGTGTACAGACTCCAGGGTGATTAATAAGATCACCATCAGGTATAGGTTTCCACTGCCATGAATGGATGACTTGATGGATTGCCTAAGTGGGGTAAATTACTTCTCCAAGATTGATCTCAAGAGCGGATATCATCATATCCGGATGAGAGAGGGAGATGAATGGAAGACAGCATTCAAGACAAATGAGGGTTTGTACGAATGGCTGGTCATGCCGTTTGGGTTGACAAACGCGCCAAGCACTTTTATGAGACTGATGAATGAAGTCCTACGGGAATTCGTTGGAAAATTTGTGGTGGTATACTTGGATGAGATTTTAATTTTCAGCAAGACTAGAGCTGAACACTTGAGGCATTTGGCCATTGTGATGAGAAGGTTACAGCAAGAGAAGCTGCTGATCAATTTAAAAAAATGCTCGTTTATGCATACGGAACTCATATATCTGGGGTTCGTTATTTCGGCAAATGAATTGAAGATGGATCCTGAGAAGGTAGAGGTGATCAGGAATTGGCCATCGCCGAGAAATGTTTTTGAGGTAAGGAGCTTCCACGGTTTGGCAAGCTTCTATAGAAAATTCATTCGAAATTTTAGTGGAATCAGTGCCGCCATGATGGACACTGTGAAAAAGTGGCATAAAATTTTTCAGTGGACAGCCGAAGCTGAAAGGAGCTTCAATTTGTTGAAGCGAAAGATAACCGAGCAGCCAGTGTTAGTGTTGCCTGATTTTCAGAAGACCTTCCAGGTGAAGTGTGACGCTAGTGGGTATGCTATTGGAGGGGTCTTAAGTCAGGATGATCGACCTATTGCATATTACAGTGAGAAGCTGGATGATGCAAAGTTGAAGTACTCCACGTACGACAAAGAATTCTATGCCATCATCCAGGCATTGAAGAAGTGGATGCATTATCTCATACCCAAAGAATTTGTGTTGTACAGTGATAATCATGCACTGCAATTTGTGAGTCAGCAAGAGAAGCTGAATCAAAAGCATGCGAAATGGGTGGAATATATGTAGAATTTCACCTTTGTCATAAAGCACATTTCGGGGACTGCGAACAAGGTGGCGGACGCCTTGAGTAGAAAATGTTTGTTGCTGCAGGAATTCAGGGTCAAAACATTAGGTTTTGAAAACCTGAAAGATATGTATGCAGGTGATGCTGATTTCGGGGAAGCTTATGAAGCAGCCGAGAATCCGGTGCTCAGAGATAGGAGCCCGTGGATAGATTTCTTGATATAGGATGGATTTCTATTCAAAGGCAATCAATTGTACATTCCAGATTGCTCTATGAGAGAGAATTTGGTATGAGAAAAGCACAGCGGTGGACTAGCAGGTCATTTCGGGCATGACAAAACATTCGCAAAGCTGAGCGAATCATATTTTTGGCCAGGTATGCGTGCAGATGTGAAGAGATTTGTTGATCGATGCAGAATTTGTCAACACGCGGAGGGAAGAAAACAGAACACAGGGTTATATCAGCCGTTTCCTATACCCGAAAGGCCATGGGACGCCATTAGCATGGACTTCGTGTTGGGTTTACCTAGAACACAACGAGGAGTTGATTCCATTTTTGTAGTGGTGGACCGGTTCTCGAAGATGGCGCATTTCATTCCGTGCCATAAGACGAGCGATGCAACCCATATCGCCAATTTATTTTTCAAAGAGATTGTAAGATTGCATGGATTACCGAGAAGCATAGTCTCGGATCGGGATACCAAGTTCATAGGTCATTTTTGGAGGATGTTATGGAAGAAGCTGGGGACTGACTTGGCATTCAGTTCTTCTTACCATCCGCAGACAGAAGGGTAGACCGAAGTAGTCAACAAGAGCTTAGGGGATCTATTGAGAAGTCTGGTGACGGAGCATCACACCAGTTGGGATCAAATTCTACCACATGCAGAGTTTGCGTACAACGATTCTGTGAATCGGAGTACAGGTAAGAGCCCATTTCAAATTTTGTATGGGACACAGCCGAGAGGAGTGTCTGAGCTCAGGGAGCCAAAACAGGTTGAGACTAGCAGCGCGAGAGTTGAGGAGTTCGCTGAGGCGATGAAAGAACTTCACACGCAGGTGAAGCAGCGGTTGCAAAAATCCAATCAAGAGTATAAGCGCAGAGCCGACCAGAGGAAAAGACAACTTCAGTTTGAATTTGGTGACATGGTTCTGGCGCACCTGAGGAAGGAAAGGTTCCCGAGGGGAACATACAACAAGCTCAAGATGAAGAAAATTGGGCCGTGTAAAATCCTGACGAAGTTCGGGCAAAATGCATATGAGCTTGAGTTGTCGGAAGGCATCGGGATATCTCCGATTTTCAACATTTCGGATTTATACCCCTACAGGGCTGAAGAAGCAGGAACTGGAACTAAGGAACCAGTGATCCAGTGGCAGAAACAATTACCAGTTGCACAGAAACCGAGGATGGAGTGCATACTGGATAAACGAGCAGGGAAGAAGACCAGGAGGAAGCAGTATTTTGAATACCTGGTAAAATGGAAAGATCACCCAGTGGAGGATGCCAGCTGGGAGACATAAGCAGTGATTTTGAAACATGGGCAGACTGTACAGGAGCTCATGGGCAGGAGCCCATGAAATCTTTTGAGCCGGGGAGTATGATGCAGGAGCATCCGCAATTCATCATACGAACCAGCGCAAGGAGAAAGAAGAGACAGCTGGACAAGCTAGCAAACCTCAAATTTTGAATTCTACCTTGGTATTGTTGCGCCACCATTTTACTAAAGGCATTCAAAGTGAGCGCATTTGTAATATAATGTAGATAAGGAGGCATTTAACAGTTTTAAATGCTGGTAGATAGGGTTAGCTGTAGATTAGACAGTTTTCATCTTCCAGGAGGGAAAAAGAATATAGGCACCCTCCTTGTATAATTGATATTTTTATTCAGCATTAGGATAAGAGTAGGAGAGAGCATAACAGAGAACTTGTGAAAACCACCTATGTACAGATTGAATTAATAGAAGAAAGACTGTGATTTCAATCCCATGGATGTGTTTGGTCTCTGTGTGTTGTTGATGTTATTTTGTTGCATACTTGCTTCTTTATACGTTTATCTTTTATATGCTAAGTATGTGATTGCATATCAGGTTTGAAACCTGAGGGAATGAGGGAATGAGTTTCAATTGATTCTCTTCTTAAGCCAGGAGATTCCTGCATAGAGTGCAGTTGAATTCCTCTGCATAGAGTGCGTTGAGGAGGCTGAGCAGTTGAACTTTTGTTCTCTGTTGCCCAGGGTTATGTAGGATTATTCGTATCGTGCAGGTGAGTGCAGGTCGAATTGAAGTCTGAGAGCCGAGTCTAAGAGAAGGAGGACTGGACCGTGTTAGTAAGATTGCACAGGTCTAGACGGCTTCAACGCTTTTGAGAACTGTTGGAAGTCGAGCACAAGAAAAATGTGAGAAATCTCTGAAGGAGTCAGAGAGAGACAAAGCTCAGGAGGGACAGTTCCTTACAAGCATCGAAGGAATAGACTTGGGAGAGATTTGAACCAAGGGAAAGCTTGGAAGCCGGAGGATTCTCAAGAGGAAGAGAATCGACGACTTGTGATCCAAGTGAAGTTTTTGTGAAATCCCGAGGGCCATCATATCGTGGAGGAGTTGCGCGGGGCATAAGCCATAGGCACAGGCGAGGAAGGATAAAGGTCCATCAGACTTCGGAGGTTCGGCGTTCGGGAGTTGGTAAGGTGAGAAGTTCTACCCCTCGAGAAATCGCGAGTTGCGATTCCCCGAATCGATCTGAGTCATTGATCAGAGAGGGGATACGTGGTGCAGGATCCCTGAGGATCAGGGTTCGGTGTTCGGCGTTTCCCCGAGGCCAGAGTTCAACCTCTTTGAAATCTCGACCGACGATTTCCCGAATCGATCGGAGCCGTCGATCATCGCGGGGACGCGTGGCGCAGGATCCTGAGGAGTCGGGATTCGGGGTTTTGCGAAGATTGTGGTCTTGTGCATCAGGAAACGCAAATTCCCGAATCGCGATTTCCCGATAGCACGAGGGGGAGACTGGTGTCAAGGTATAGACCTTACCCAGAGGTGTTGACAGGTGGCATCACAAGATCGAGGTTCGGGATTTTGCGATGCAAGGGAATTTCGATCGACGAAACTCCGACCTGTGATTCCTCAATATAACCACACCCATCGATTTGTAGGGCATGCATCAACGGATCCCTTGGAGTCGGGGTTCGGAGAATCGGGATTCTCGACGTCAAGGGAGTCTTGCATCAAGGATTCACGATCCGCGAAATCCCGGGGTTGACGTGGCAGTGTGGGACCACGGGACTCACTGGAGGACAGGTGGTGTGCTGTCGGAGTTCGGGGTTCGGAGATTTGTGTGGCATGAGACGCGCGACAACTCAACCGCCGATTTCTTGATAGGGAAATCCCCGATTAGGAAGGAACGTTGACGGGTAAAATCATGAAGCTGGGTAACACTTTTGCTTGTTTTATGACAAAAAAAACTGTATTTTCACAAGTTCTTCAACTTCTGGCATACAAAAATATTTTTTTTATTTAGAATTTCACTTTACAGTAAAAACAAAACTTGTAAATAATTTTTTTATCTTTCCAATGACTATTTTTAATTTTTTTTTTATCAAGATTTGATATCTCAATTTGACAATTGTTTAACAGTATGTTCGTTAAATATGAAATGAATGATAATGAGTTATTGTTTTCCACAACAATGTATCTGTTATTAAAATTATGTTTTTAAGAAATGAAATATACAGCAACAATCTACAGAGACTCTATTTTATTATGACTATAATTTTGAATCTAATGGATGAATATTATAATTTCTAGAATTTTTTTAAGTTGACCAAGTTGAAAACGTTGCATATTTTAAACAGGTGTTTTTCTACAACATGTATCTATCTTAATTTTTACTTAAAAGTAAAATCTAAAAATACCCTTTTGATGAGAACATTTTAACAATTATGAATATAATTTTTCCATAATTTTCCGTTGTGTACTTTTAGAGATACGGTTTTTTCATTTCATCGAATCATAATCTCACCTAAAAATATTATGGAGTGATTTTTTTATAAAATTAAATAAAATTAGATAAAAACAATGAAAATGAAAACAAATTATACCCAACAAAAGTAGATTCAATTTTAAAAATGTTGGTATCAATTCTCAAACTAAATTCTGAGTATTTGTAGGAGTCCGCTACCTCCAAAGATGAAGTAAGATGGAGAGAATTTGCAGTTTCCTGCAAACAGTCCCATTTTCACGTTTTCGGCCGAAACCTAGTTTTTAACGGAATCCGTTAAAAATAAATGTTTCGGCCGAAAAGTATTTCGGCCGAAATATTCTTACCATGGGAAAATAATTCATTCAAAAAACATTGTACACGAATTTTGACGGCACCGTTAAATTTGACGTGAAAATTTTCGGCCGAAAGTAATATTTGTTCGACCGAAAAATTGCCGCAAGAAATTTTGGAGACCCGATTGTCACGAAAGTGTTACCCAGCTTCATGATTTTACCCTGACCCGTTGACCCTCGACATTCGGGGTTCGGGGATTTGATTTGCACGAGAACGTGCACACAAGGTTCGCGATAGCGCGAGCACCGATTTCCCGATTTTGCGAAGGGGAGATCGCCGAGGAGAGTCCGGTGGGTGACGGAGACTCCCGAGAGGAGTGGAAGAGTACTTAGACTCTTTGGGCCCGTGTGCGAAGAAGGTCCTGGTGGGGCGGCTTGCTCGGAGAGGGGCAACTTGCGTCAAAGTGTAAATATCCTTTTCAATGTAAAGGATAATATTATTATGAACTTTTTTTATTACTAATACTCACAATAAGTGTGAATTTATATAAAGTCTCTCAAAAGAAATAAGCATGGTACATTAAATTCTATTGTATTTTTCTAATGAAAACTGTAAATAATACATCTTGTAATATTCTTATCATGGTGTAAGAAACTTACATTTATAATTGAATTTGATTTTATTCACATTTATAATTGAATTTCATTGTTTATTTTGTTACCTATTATTGGTGTCCAAGTCTATAAATACTAGCTTTACTCAAATTGACTACACATCCAAAGGAATCAAGTGAAAAAACATAACATTGGCAAGTTGTCTTAGTAGAGGAGAATTTTCTAGAAACTAGCACATCTATGTCTCATTTTAGATTTATTTCAAATCAAGTGTCTAGATACTAGCACATCTATGTTTACCTTATGTCTTCTTTTAGATTTGTTCGAAATGAAGTCTCTAGATACTAACACATCTATGTCT
This sequence comes from Picea engelmannii, assembly GCA_009831015.1. Classification (NCBI taxonomy): domain Eukaryota; kingdom Viridiplantae; phylum Streptophyta; class Pinopsida; order Pinales; family Pinaceae; genus Picea; species Picea engelmannii. The sequence goes on along the minus strand of ML782390.1, from coordinate 1,009,045 downwards.
ACTTTATCTCTTCCTTTAGATTTGTTTGAAGTGAAGTCTCTAGATACTAACACATCTATGTCTACTTTTAGATTTTTTTAAAATGAAATACTCTTCATGAGGGACCACTGTTACATGATTAGAAACCTCCATAACATTAATTTCATTGTTATTTGTCCAAAGGAATCATCTTGGTCACATGTTTATTTATACACTCATTGGAAATATATCTTATTTCCTCCTTAAAAAGATTTATTTAAAAAATAGTATTATAAGCATTTAAAAGTTCCAATGTGTATACAAGGAAAACAAAAAGTGAACAAAATGAATATATTCATTCATGTTGTTGGGTCATACTCTATTTTATAAGGTTATGGGCCACTTGATATAAGAATGTAATGGTACCAAGGAATGTGACAATGAGAATTTGTGGGATCTGTGCATATCTCAACAAAAGGAAATTGCATATTGGTATTTTGAATAAAACGTTGTTGTTGTTGTTAATTATTATTACCCATAATGATTACATTTATCGGAAGATCATATATGTTTTTCAAGTAATATGCAAAAATAATTGTTGATAAGCATCAACACCACCTAATGTACTAGGGGCATGAGTGAAAAACTATATTTAGGTTTGAATAGATATGGTATCCACCAAAAGAGAACATTACTCCCTCCCTCATTTTGTCCATGTTTGAGAAAACCCAAACTAGAATATGTTTTTAATAATAAGACACTGCTTCTTAATTTTTTCTATCAACACAAAATGTCATAAATGATCCAAATACAAATCTAAGATGGTATTACACTCATTCATGAAGTTCTATATGTAAAAAATGAGAGAAGATACCAATAAATTTGTTATTGCATATGTTTCATTGCTCGATAAATTTAATGTGTTGTAAAGTTGTGTGGAGCTCCATACTTGTTGCTCAGACTCATGATCAAATTTATCAATGCTTGGTATCTTCTCTATCATATTGAAGTGGAAGAATGCATATATTGTTCATATTCTAACTTATATCATTGCCAAAAAAAGATTATTTTTTATGGTTTATTAAATTTAGATAAAGTTTGTATGGTTTATTAAGGAATTTACATTTACAATTAAATTTTATTTTATTCATGTTTACAATTGAATTTTATTTTTTATTATCTTACTTGTTATTTCAAATTGAGCACACATTCAAAGGAATCAAGTTAGAAAATAAAAGATTGGCAAGTTGCCTTAATATAGGAGAATTTTCTAGAAGCTATCACATCTATGTCTTCTTCTATATTTGATGGAAATAAAGTCTCTAGATACTATCACATCTATGCATTATTTTAGATTTGTTCAAAATGAAATACTCTTGATCGGACCACTCGTACGTGATTAGAAACCTCCATAATGTTAATTTGATAGTTATTTATCCAAAATAATGGTCATGTTCACAAGTTTATTTATACACTCACTGCAAATATATCTTCTTTCCTCTCTTAAACGACTTTCTTTAAAAAATAGTATTTTAAGCATTTAAAAGTTCCAATGCGCATACAAGGAAAAACAAAATGTGAACAAAATGAATATATTCATTCATGTTGTTGGGTCATACTCTATGTTATAAGGCTATGGGCCACTTGCTATAAGAATGCAATGGTACCAAGGAATGTGATAATTAGAATTTGTGGGATTTGTGCATATCTCAATAAAAGGATATTTCATATTAGTTATTTGAATACAAATCTCTTGTTGTTGTGGTTATTATTATTATTATTATTAATTATTATTCCGCATAACGATCACATTTATTAGATGACCATATATGTTTTCCAAGTAATATGAAAACATAATTGTTGTTAAGCATCAAGACCACCTAATGTACCAAGGACATGAGTGAAAAACTATATTTAGGTTTGAAGTGATATGGCATCCACGGAAAGAGAACATTACTCCCCCATTTTTACCATGTTCCAGAAAACCCAAAGGAGAATATTTTGTAATAAGACATTGCTTGCTAATTTTTTCTATCAACACAAAATGTTATAAATGATCCAAGTCTAAATCTAAGATGGTATTACACTAATTCATGAAGTCTTGTATGCACACAATGAGAGAAGATAAAAATCAGTTTGTTCTTGCTTATATTTCATTGCTCCATAAATTTGGGGTGTTTTGTAAAGTTACGTGGAGCACCCTACTTATTGCTCATGATCAAATTTATCAATGCTTGGTCTCTTCTCTATCATATTCAAGTGGAAGAATTCATGTATATTTCACACTCTAACTTCTGTCGTTTGAATTTTGTATGGTTTATTACATTGAGATGAAGTTTGTATGGCTTATTAATAAATTTACATTTACAATTAAATTTGATTTTATTCACATTTACAATTGAATTTCATTTTTTATTATCTTACCTATTATTTCAAATTGACGACACATTAAAAGGAATCAAGTTAAAAATTAGAACAATGGCAAGTTGCCTTAGTATAGGAGAATTTTAGAGAAACTAGGACATCTATGTCTACTTTTAGATTTGTTGAATATAAATTCTTTAGATACTAGCACATCTATGCATTCGTTTATATTTTTTCAAAATGAAATATTGTTGATGATAGACCACTCTTACATGATTAGAAACCTCCATAACCTTAATTTGAATGTTATTTATGTAAAAGAATCATTTGGGTCGGAGGTTTATTTATACACTCATTGCAAATATATTTTCCTTCCCATGTTAACAAACATTCTTTAAGAAATAGTATTATAAGAATTTAAAAGTTCCAATGTGCATACAAGGAAAAAGAAAATGTGAACAAAATGAATATATTCATTTATGTTGTTCAGTCATACTCTATTTTATAAGGCTATGGGCCACTTGATATAAAAATGTAATGGTACCAAGGAATGTGACAATGAGAATTTGTGGAATTTGTGCATATCTCAACAAAATGAAATTGTATATTAGTAATTTGAATAAAAAATTGTTTTTGTTGTTGTTGTTAATTATTGTTATGCATAATGATCACATTTATTGGATGATCATATATGTTTTTCAAGTAATATGAAAAAATAATTGTTGATAAGCATCAAGACCAAATACTGTACGAAGGACATGAGTGAAAAAGTATATTTAGGTTTGAAAAGATATGGCATCCAACAAAAGAGAACATGACTCGCTCATTTTGTCCATGTTCAAGAAAACACAAATGAGAATATTTTTTTAATAAGACATTGCTTAATTTTTTCTATCAACACAAAATTTCATAAATGATCCAAATCCAAATATAAGATGGTATTACACTAATTCCTGAAATTCTCTATGCAAACAATGAGAAAAGATAAAAATCGAATTACTCTTGCATATGTTTCATTACTTGATAAATTTGGGGTGTTTTGTAATGTTATGTGGAGCTTCCTACTTGTTGTTGAGACCTATGATCAAATTTATCAATGCTTGTTTTCTTCTCTATAATATTGAAGTGGAAGAATGGTTCATACTCTAACTTCTGTCATTACCAAAAAAAGATGAAGTTCGTATTGTCTATTAAGCTATATATTTTGGAAGGTATGTAATGGGAATTGAAGAAAATGAATCGTATTCATTCAAATGTTAAAACATAACACATTGCAATAATTCTTATGAATAGAAAGGTTTAGGGATGGAAATTACCTTGGAGGAAGAAATAGTATGACTCTCATTAATGGTTTCCATTGAAATACTAGAAGTAAGAAAATTAATATATTAAATATTTTCCAAGTGCTAAAGAAATATATTAAAAATATATATATATTCACTATTTTGCATATTGTTACGGGGAAATTCCCCTATGGCTATGGATAGAAGACATAATAGAGCGATGACCATTTAAAGAATAAAGCAAAACCTAAAATGCAATCAAAATATTTTGTAACTATCTTTGTTAACTAACTACTAGTAGTAAGGAAGAAGAAACATACCAAGTCCTACATTTGATGAATATATTGTTGTTGAAAACGTATCATGCTCCTTCTAAACTATCCCTTTGATCACCTGCAAAACAATCAAGTAGAAGGGTACAAAAGGGGGTAGTTATATAATAACTAAATCTCATAAAATGATTGAAAATAAATTTCTTGCATAAACTAGTGTTCTAAGAAATTACATGTTTAAACATAATGATCATGCATTAAAAAAAAATTAAATCATGTGAAAGAGGTATATTCATTACCAAACAACATATTGTAGGTAGTTATCACCTACACCTATTGCAACATTTCTTCGAGACCATACTCTAGGTCTCTCCACCCAGGACACTTACTATAGGTAGCATCTTAGACCCCAATGCTTATGCAGGCCCAAAGAAGACAAATGGGATACTTCTTGACCATATATATGATGCATGGTAAAGGTTGGAAACATGGGTTTCTAAGTCTAAGGAAATGAATCAACAGTAAGGGAATAAGGCATTGTAGATGAACACTAATCCCATACCTCTGTATTAATGATGCTCTTAGTCTTATGATTAGATTGCCTAAGTTAAGATCAAAGTGTATGTACCTAATGTAAGTCTGTTGAGGCATGTATTCCCCATAGTTTTTTAAAGTTCATGGTACTCTAAAAACCACTTTCTAATGTAGGGTTTGTGGTAAGTTGATATCGTTGGGTTCCTTTTGTCACAAGGATGAGAAAAAGGTGGTCCCTTAACTATCTACTTAGGATATCCAGAAACATAACAGAGAGTTAGTTGGTTAGTGGCTCAACTAACATAAATAATAAAGAAATAAACAACAATTAAGTAAATCTAAACTAAGAAAGTAATAACTTGAAATGGATGCACAAAGAAAACACAAGAGAGATATAACAAGTAAATTGATCTTCGAATTGACACACCTTGGAGAAGTATGGGAACTTATGAGTCCCCTCTTCCTCCTTGGTAAGGCTCTTGAGTCGCCGAGTACAAAGTCTTAATTCTACTATCAATGACTATAAAGGAAAATGGTGAAGAAAAGAGTGATGGCCTACTCAAGAGGAGAGACTCCTAACACTTTCTATGGATTCCCAAAGCTTTCTAAGAGGAAGATGGCTTCCCAAAGCTAAAAATGAGAATCATAACAATACTTAAATTCTTCTTTTGTTTTGCATACAATGGCCCTTTATTTATAGGAGGATATCAAGATTTTTCTTAACTAGTTCCAAATGTGAATGGGAGGCCCTTGGAGGTACTTCCCATCGTTTTCATTGATCCCAAGGAGAATTTGGGGGCAATTTTGGGTATGGGGGAGATCCCCTTCATCGTAAAAGTGGTTGAGGCTCGACCAAACTCATCGATGCATTGTTTCTGCGTCCGTGCGGGTCTTTTGATTGCCAGTCATGCACTATGCACGTTGTATACCATGTTATCCCACACAGTTGTGTGTGTCCTACTTTGGATGAATGTGCATGTATTTCTAGAACCACTTTTACATAGTTTCATGATTTTCTTGCCAAATTGAGTGTAATCATTCCATGAATATTGGTAATATGTTTTTTTGTTGTTAACTGCTTCTTCATCTATTGTCTATATTTTTGGTGAGACATTTTCCGGTGATAACATATGCCCCCATATTTTTGAGTTTAAGAGCATACGTATAGCCAAAATACATCATAGATTCTTTTGGTGATGATGAAATTGTGTAGAAAGTGAGAAAACTTGAATGTGAGGAGTTGTGAGAGTCATCTGTTGGAGGGAGAGGGGATGGAAGATCAATACAAAGTATGTTTTAAAAACAAAAAGTGTTTGTAAAAATGAGGTGGGAATTCCCCATCCTCGTACTATGAGACCATAAAGAGAAGTAGTAACTAAAATTTGTGACGAAGTAGATATCTGCAGCACCCTCGGGGGTGTTAAAAACAACAGGTGATGATTATGATGAAGAAATTGTCTCTAAATCGAGTTGTGAAGGACTAAGAGGCATTGATGGCTTAATAAAATTCATAGGTCTTTGATCACTACTAAAAAATGAAATGGTCACAAATTAAGATCCACCATAACATGAGATTGTTTTGGAGTAAAATTTCATGGGGATGAATAACATCAAAGAGAAATGAGGACTCTCTCTATGTCGTCTGAGGCTACTCATTGTCAATGGAATGAGATCCAAGATACTGTCACATTTATGGAAATTCGTTAACATTGACATGAAGGATGATGTGACGATAATTAGCAAAGGGATTCTAGATATTTGATTGATCAACATGGTGTCAGATACTATATGGGTACCAGTAAATGGGGTGATAATCATGAACGATGTATGTAATATATGGGATTACAGAACTTCCCTTGGTTGGGGGGTATTGATGGATGGAAACAACCATAATATACTATCTGGTTTCGTGGGGACGACTATATATGGGAAGATTTTGTTGAAGGGGTGAGACTGCGAGGGGATGTAGAGTAGGTCAAAATATAAAGAAATATGGGACATGAAGGTCTAGTGATCTGGTAAAATTTTTGTCTTGGATACAAATCGATTATAGAGGGTGTGAGGGTAGTGAGATGCCCCAACCAAGGGTAATAGGGGTTGTGATGCAGGAGCATCGCCAACATCAAGTGAGCCAGCATGGAAGACAATGGACAGTTGGACAAACGCCATCACAAATTTTGAAATTCCCTTGGATTGATGCACCATATTAAATGAATTCATTTAAGAGGAGACGCACTTGTGTAATGTAATCGGACCTTGAGCAGCCCGCTCTCATCCTTAGTAGGTAGGAGGAATTTAAAGTAGTTAATGCAGGTAGATAGAATTTAATATTAGATTAGACAGTTTTAGAAAGAAAGAGGGAAACGAGATATAGACACCCTCATTATGTATTGTAACATGATTATTAAGTAGGAAGAAGAGAAAGAGCATGCAGAGAGGTGTGTAAGAACACCCATGTACAGTTATTTGGATTAATAGAAAGCTTTGATTCAAATTCATGGTTTGTGTTGCTCTCTGGGTATTGATGTTATGCTCATGAATGTTTGCTTCTTGTTATACACTTGCTTTGATATGCTGTGTATATGATTTCATGTTCTAAGTTGAAGTCTAAAGGGTAGAGAGAATTAGTTTCAATTGTTTCTCTATTTGAGCCAGAGTTCCTGCAAAGAGTGCAGTTGAAGTCGTCTGCAAGGAGTGCGTTGACAGAGGGTTCAGATTGATTAACTTTTGTTCTAAATACCTAGAAGTGCAGTTGGGCACAGGAGCCATGCAAGGAGTGCGTAGGCCGAAGAGAAGCCTCAGGGTTGTGAACCTGAGTAAGGTGTGAGAGACTGCTGCTGTAGGTGTGCGCAGAGTCAAAAGAAATCAACACTTGGTAGTGTTTGAGGATTGCCACAAGGAGTGCACGAGGGTCTTCTTGAAGACTCAGAATTGTGTGAAGCTCAGGAAGGACAAGGCTTTCAAGCTTGTCGAAGAGAAGCATAGGGAGTCTGTTCCATGGAGTTTTTTAACAGGCACTGCAAAATTATGCGCAGGAGGACCAGTTTTCATAGAGGAATACTGGGTTCATCCTGTAGAAAACATAAAAGAGGAAGAGATCAACGGTTAGGATCTTGTGGGGAGGATTAGCGAAATCTCGTCAGCCGTTAGATCTACCAAAGAAGCGAGGAGGTTATGGCCATGTTTGGAGTCCAAGCTCTAGGGGTCGTGAGCCGTTGGATCATTGATCAATTACCCGTCAACCGTCCGATCTGATAGAAGTTGCGTAGGGTTTAAACCCTCGTGAGCAGAGTAAGAACCTGAGAGGCATTGGGACATCGAGGCGTCGGGGTTCGGGAAATCGGAAGTACCGTGGATAAGAGGTCAGGGAAGTCCATTGTGAAAATTCTGATGAGTTCAGAGTCATCCATCTGCTGGGAGAGGTGGCATGGATCGAGAGTCCATCGACATTTCGGATCTTCAGAAGACAAGAGTCTGAGACCTGTTGAACCCCAAAATAGTGAAAGGATCATAGCTGTAGGATCTAAGGGAGGACACGTGTCGTGTGGTCATCTAGATCGAGGATGTGGTCATCGGAGTTCAGGTAAGTGAGTGTTCATGGTTTTTCAAAGTGGCGAAGTCCGAGGTTCAATCTGAACCATCCATCACTTGGGACACGTGTCAGAATTCCGAAGAGAATCGGGGATCGACGTTTCGGAGGTCCTGAGGACATGATACTCTCGCAAGTCGAAACCGCAATGTCTGATTTTTCGACAAGAGGAGAGTTCCGTGTGGGACAAACTGACATCGTCTTGCCTAAGCAAAGGAATCGGGAATTTCCAGAGTGAAAACCCCGAAGCATACGAGAACTGTCCATCCTTGAGGATGCATGGCCGAGATCGAAGTGATCGGGAAATCGACATTCATGAAATCGGGGGAATCGAAGGCCAAAGCATTTCGACTTGATTGAAGTCGCGAAACCTCGAGGGATATCTGGAGTCGTTAATATCAGTGAATATTCACCATCATTGATTGTGGTTACGGTGGAAGGGCGTCCTAGTGACGTCATATCATGAAATCGCGAGTCGAAACATCGAGAATTCCGTGGTGAGAGATTTAATACACTTCAACACTCAAAAACCCAAATCCCGATAAGGAATATGACTGCGGTCATATAAGAGGAGGTCACGTGGACTAAACGCATAGCTCGGAGGCTAAGGCCACGAAGGAGTGCATCGGGATATTGGAGATCAGGAAATCGAGAACCAAAGGGTCGAGACGTTGGGAGTTTGAAAACCCCAAAGCCCAATTTTCTATTCTTCTGTCGTCAAAGAGAACAGTGATCGGCCTAAAGACTGTAAAGTGCTGAAAAGACCTATGGGCCAATTTCTGAAGGATATTCCAGTGAGAATCAGAAGAGCCATTTCGACTCGAGGGAGGAAATTGAATGATCCTTAAGACTGGGAGGTCAGGCGCAGGGACCTGCTGAGGTAGGTGCCTGGGTGGACGCCATCAAGTGGTATCAGAGCTTAGAAAAGATTCTTTGCTTTCTGTAGCAGGAAGAAAGGAATATTCACCATGCTTCCGAGGAGAAGAGATAGACAATCACCCGATCCAAAGGAGGAAAGGGAGACATCCAGAGGAAGGGGTAGACAAGTACATAATCCAGAAGTAGAAAGAGATCTGCATAACATACATGCCAGACTTGTGGACATGGAGATAAGACAAAGATACACAGTTGATATAGGAGATATCAGTGAGTCTGAAAATGAAGATGATGTTGGACATGAAGAAGAAGAAATCACAGCAGAATATGTAGAAAGTGAACACTTGCTTAAAGCTATTGCAAGGATGGGTACAAAGGCGAAGATGGATATTCTAGTTTATGAGGGAAATCTGGATGCCAAAGAACTTCTAGACTAGATTAGAGCCCTGGATACTTATTTTGACTATGAAGATGTCGAAGAAGACAAGAAAGTCAAGCATGATGTCACAAGATTAAAAGGACATGCAACATTGTGGTGGGATGAACTACAAGCGGATAGGCGTTGCCAAGGCAAGCAGAAAATTAAGAGTTGGGATAGCATGATTGCAAAGATGAAGGAAAAATTCATCCCCAGGGATTACCAGATTTCTTTGTTCCGGAGAATGCAAAACCTGAAACAGAAGTTGATGACAGTAAAGGAATATACTGAAGAGTTTTACAGGTTGAATATCAGGGCAGGTCATCATGAAAGCAATGATGAAAAAGTAGCCAGGTATATGAATGGCCTGGGATATGAGATTCAGGATGAGATGAGCATGGTAACCATCCAAATGGTGGAGGATGCTTATCAGATGGCTCTAAAAGTGGAAGAGAAGCTGAGCCAAAAGTAGAGTCAAAGAGGCCAAGGTAGAAGTCATCCCAGAGGCAAATCAGTTGCCCGGGACAAATATCAGAAGCCCAAGGAGGACTGGAAGTTTGGGTCTGAGCCTAAATACAAAAGAACTGAGAGAGGTGGCAGCTCACAATGAGGGAAATATGCTAAACAGCGAGGGAAACATACTGAGCAGAGAGGAGGGTATGCTGACAATAATACTTTTCCTCATACCAGAGGTAGAGGAAGAGGAAGAGGTGGAGTAATCACATGCTTCACATGTGGAAAGAATGGACATAAGTCTTATGAGTGTCTAGAGAAAAAGAAAGAGGGTGGAGAGACTCACATCGTCGAAGCACATAGGCAAGATGTGGAGACAGAAGATGTTGAAGGTGCAAGATCATTGGTGATGCGAAAGGTTCTTTTGACACCGAAGAAGGAGGTGGAGAATTCAGTGCAAAGAAACAGTCTTTTTCAGACTACTTCCAAAACCAAGGATAGGGTGTGCAAGGTCATTGTGGACAGTGGAAGCACCGATAATCTCGTTTCAACCAAGATGGTAGAAAAGATGGAGCTAGAGATGATTGAACATCTGAGTCCATATAAAGTTTCATGGCTACAAAAAGGACATCAGGTAAATGTCACTAAACAGTGTTTAGTTGAGTTTAAGATAGGAGGATATAATGATAAGATCTTGTGTGATGTTATTCCTATGGATGTTTGTCATTTATTGCTGGGTAGACCATTGCAATATGATAGAAATGTAATTCATGATGGGAGGATGAACACATATACCTTAGAAAAGAATGGGAGAACTCATATGTTGCTTCCAATTAAGAATAAGGAAGTGAAACCGGAAGTAAGCAACACAGTACTTCTCATGAGTGGGAAGGAACTTCTTACAGAAGTTAAGAAGAAGGAGGAACTGCAATTCTTTGTGGTTAGAAAATCGAGGATTGTTTTAACCAGCACAAGAGTGGATGATTTACCAGAAGAGGTTCAGGAATTGTTGGAGGAGTTCGTTGACATAGTAGTGGACGAATTACCTCGTTCGTTGCCACCGATTAGAAGTGTGAGTCATCATATTGATCTCATACCAAGAGCCAGTTTTCCAAACAAAGCTGCGTACAGATTGACGTCGAAAGAGAATGAGGAGGTTAAGAGGCAAGTCCTGGAGTTGTTGGACAAAGGTTTGGTCCGGGAAAGCTTGAGTCCGTGTGTTGTTCCGACAATACTCATTCTGAAGAAAGATGGAGGCTGGAGGATGTGTACTGACTCAAGGGCGATAAATAAGATAATCATCAGGTATAGATTTCCATTGTCAAGGATGGATGATTTGATGGACTGTTTAAGTGGAGCGAAGTACTTTTCAAAGATTGATTTGAAAAGTGGATATCACCAGATTCACTTGAGAGAAGGTGATGAGTGGAAGACAACATTCAAAACAAACGAGGGGTTGTATGAATGGCTTGTTATGCGTTTGGCTTAACAAATGCACCAGGTACCTTCATGAGGTTGATGAACGAAGTCCTGAAGGAGTTCATCGGGAAATTTGTCATTATGTATCTGGATGATATATTGATTTTCAGTAAAACGAAGGCTGAACATCTGAAGCATTTGGCTACAGTGATGCAGAAATAACAACAAGAGAAGCTACTGATAAATATGAAGAAATCCTATTTCATGAAGACATAACTCATTTATTTGGGATTTGTTATTTCTATAGATGAGTTGAGGATGGATCCAGATAAGGTGGAGGTGATCAAGAATTGGCCATCACCGAAAAACATATTTGAGGTGAGAAGTTTTCACGGGTTGGCTAGTTTCTATCGAAAGTTCATTAGGAATTTCAGTGGAATTAGCGCAACAATGATGGACACAGTGAAGAAAACACACAAATCTTTTCATTGGACTGAAGAGGCTGAAAAGAGTTTTAATCTCGTGAAGAGGAAAATTACGGAGCAACCAATTCTGGTGTTGCCTGATTTTCAAAAGACATTTCAAGTGAAGTGCAATGCAAGTAGATTTGCAATCAGGGTGGTCTTGAGTCAAGAAGACAGGCCGATAGCGTATTTCAACGAGAAGATGAATGAGGCGAAGGTGAATTACTCCACTTATGACAAGGATTTCTATGCCATCATACATGCACTGAAAAAATGGAGGCATTACTTGATCCCGAAAGAGTTTGTATTGTATAGTGACAATCATGCACTGCAGTTTGTGACTCAACAGGAAAAGTTGAATCAGAGACATGTTAAATGGGTTGAGTATATGCAAAATTTCACATTTGTGATTAAACATATTTTTGGTACTTCTAACAAAGTTGTTGATGCTTTGAGCAGGAAGTGTTTGATGTTGCAGGAGTTCAAAGTCAAGATGTTGGGTTTTGATGATCTCAGGGACATGTACACAGATGATCCAGATTTTCAAGAAGCGTATGAAGCAGTTGAGAATCCAGTTCTCAGAGATAGAAGCCATTGGATAGACAATATGATCCAGGAAGGATTATTGTTTAGAGGCAATCAACTGTGTATTCCAAAATGCTCCATGAGGGAGAATCTACTGAAGGAGAAACACAACGGAGGATTGGCAGGACACTTTGGTCACGACAAGACATTCTTGAAGCTGAATGAGTCATACTTTTGGCCAGGAATGTGAGCGGATGTCAAGATATTTGTAAAGAGATGCAAAATTTGCCAGCATTCGAAGGGAAGGAGACAAAATGCAAGATTCTATAAACCATTTCCCATACCAGAAAGGTCGTGGGATGTGATTAGCATGGATTTTGTACTGGGGTTGCCAAGAACAGAAAGAGGATTTGACTCAATATTTGTGGTGGTGGATAGATTTTCCAAAATGGCACACTTCATTCCATGTCAGAAAACCAGTGATGCGACTCACATCACGGACCTGTTTTTCAAGTAGGTCATTCGACTTCATGGTTTTCCAAGGAGAATAATTTCGGATAGAGATACGAATTTCGTAGGACACTTCTGGAGGACATTATGGAAGAAGCTGGGAACTAACTTGTTGTTTAGTTTAGCTTATCATCCTCAGACGGATGGGCAGATAGAAGTGGTAAACAAAAGTCTAGGAGACTTGCTGAGGAGCCTGGTGACAGAACACCACAGCCAGTGGGATGGTATATTACCATAGGCAGAATTTGGGTACAATGACTCAGTGAATCGGAGCACAGGCCAGAGTCCATTTCAGGCTGTTTATGGTATGCATCCAAGAGGAATTTCTGAACTGAGGGATTCATAACAGACTGCGACTAGCATCACTAGTCCGAAAGAATTCGCAGAGGCGATGAAGGAACTTCACAACTGGGTGAAGGAGAGACTGCATAATTCAATTTAGGAGTACAAACGAAGAACCGATCAGCATAAAAGACAACTTCAGTTTGAGGTTGGTGACTTGGTTCTAGCACATTTGAGAAGAGAAAGGTTCCCGAGAGGAGCATTTAATAAGCTGAAGATGAAGAAAATCGGGCCATGTAGGGTCTTAAAGAAAATTGGGACAAATGCTTATGAGATTGAATTACCCGATGGGATCAGAATTTCTCTGATATTCAATGTCTCAGATTTATACCCATACAAAGATGAGGAAGTAGGAACAAGTGAGAAACTGTCAGAGGTTCAGTGGCAAAAGCAGATGCCAGTTGCAGAGACACTGCAGATGGAGCATATATTCGACAAAAGGGTCGATAAGAAGACCAGAAGAAAGTAATACTTTGAATATTTGGTCAAGTGGAAGGGACATCCAGTTGAATATGTCAGCTGGGAGAATGAAACAGAGATTCAGAAGCATGGATAAACCATGTAGGAGCTGATGGACAGGAGCCCATGAAGATTTTTAAGCCAGGGAGTATGATGCAGGAGCATCACCAACATCAAGCGAGCCAGTGCGGAAGACAATGGATAGCTGGACAAGCGCCAGCACAAATTTTGAAATTCCCTTGGATTTATGCACCACCTTAAATGAAATCATTTCAGAAGAGACGCACTTGTGTAATGTAATCAGACCTTCAGCAACCCTCTCTCGTCCTTAGTAGGTAGGAGGCATTTAAAGTAGTTAATGCAGGTAGATAGAATTTAATATTAGATTAGACATTTTTAGAAAGAAAGAGGGAAACGGGATATAGACACCCTCATTATGTATTGTAACATGATTATTGAGCAGGAAGAAGAGCAAGATCATGCAGAGAGTTATGTAAGAACACCCATGTACAATTATTTGGATTAATAGAAAGCTTTGATTCAAATTGTTTGTGTTACTCTCTGGGTATTGATGTTATGCTCATGAATGTTTGCTTCCTGTTATACACCTGCTTTGATATGCTGTGTATATGATTTCATGTTCTAAGTTGAAGTCTGAAGGGTAGAGAGAATTAGTTTCAATTGTTTCTCTATTTGAGCCATATTTCCTGCAAAGAGTGTAGTTGAAGTCATCCGCAAGGAGTGCGTTGACGGAGGGTTCAGATAGATTAACTTTTGTTCTAAATACCTAGAAGTGCAGTTGGGCACAGGAGCCGTGCAAGGAGTGCGTAGGCTGAAGCGAAGCCTCAGGGTTGTGAACCTGAGTAAGGTGTGAGAGACTGCTGCTGTAGGTGTGCGCAGAGTCAAAATAACTCAACACTTGGTAGTGTTTGAGGATTTCCATAAGGAGTGTGCGCAAGGGTCTTCTTGAAGACTCAGAATTGTGTGAAGCTCAGAAAGGACAAGGATTTCAAGCTTGTTGAAGAGAAGCATAGGGAGTGTGTGCCATGGAGTGTTTGAACAGGCACTGCAAAATTACGTGCAGGAGGACCAATTTTCACAGAGGAATACTGGGTTCATCCCGTAGAAAACATCAAAGAGGAAGAGATCGAAGGTCAAGATCTTGTGGGGAGGATTAGTGAAATCCCGTCAGCCTTTAGATCTGCCAAAGAAGTGAGGAGGTTACGACCGTGTTTGGTCTCCAAGCTCTAGGGGTCGTGAGTTGTTGGATCGTTGATCAATTACCCATCAACTGTCTGATCTGATAGGAGTTGCGTAGGGTTTAAACCCTCGTGAGAAGAGTAAGAACCCCGAGAGGCATCGGGACATTGAGGCGTCGGGGTTCGGGAAATCGCAAGTACCGTGGATAAGAGGTTAGGGAAGTCCATTGTGAAAATTCCGACGAGTTCAGAGCCGTCCATCTGCTGGGACAGGTGGAAGGGATCGAGAGTCCATCGACATTTCAAAGCTTCAGAAGACAAGAGTCTGAGACCGGTTGAACCCCGAAACGACGAAAGGATCATAGTCGTAGGATCTCAGGGAGGACATGTGTCGTGTGTTCGTCTAGATCAGGGATGTGATCATTGGAGTTTAGTTAAGTGAGTGTTCATGGTTTTGTAAAGTGGTGAAATCTGAGGTTCAATCTGAACCGTCCATCACTTGGTACACGTGTCATAATTCCAAAAAGAGTCGGGGATTGGTGTTTCAGAGGTCCTGAGGATAGGATACTCTTGCAAGTCGAAACTGCGAAGTCTGATTTTTCGATAAGAGGAGAGTTCCATGTGGGGCTAGCCAACGTCATCTTGTTGTAGCAAAGGAATCGAGAATTGCCAGAGTGAAAACCCCGAAGCATACGAGAACCGTCCATCCTTGAGGACGCATGGTCGAGATTGAAGTGATCGGGAAATCGACATTCGTGAAATCGGGGGAATCGAAGGCCAAAGAATTTCGAAAATTGAAGTCGTGAAACCCCGAGGGAGATCTGGAGCTGTTGATCTCAGTGACTGTTCATCGTCGTTGATTGTGGTTACAGTGGAAGGGCATCCTGGTGACATCATATCGCGAAATAGTGAGTCGGAACATCGGGAATTCCGTGGCGAGAGATTTAATACACTTCAACACTCGAAAACCCAAATCTCGATAAGGAATATGACTGCGGTCATATAAGAGGAGGTCGTGTGGACTAAACACATAGCCTGGAGGCTAAGGCAACCAAGGAGTGCATATGGATATTGGATATCGGGAAATCGGGAACCAAAGGGTTGAGACGTTGGGAGTTTGAAAACCCCGAAACCTAATTTTCTATTCTTTTGTCGTCGAAGAGAACAGTGACCGGCCTAAAGACTGTAAAGTGCCGAAAAGACCTGTGGGCCAATTTCTGAAGGAGATTCCAGTGGGAATCATAAGAGCCATTCTGGCTCGAGGGAGGAAATTGAACGATCCTTAAGACTGGGAGGTCAAGCGCAAGGACTTGCTGAGGTAGGTGCCCGGGTGGACGCCATCAGGTTGTGATGTGCCAATGGAACAATGTCCATCGGGTGTGATGGCCAAAATCTATTTTACTTACTGAAATGTAAAACATGGTTTGTACAATTACTAAATGAAAATATAATGGTGTTTAAAGTACATGTATAGAAACAGGTTCACCAGTGAAGTATGGCTTGGCCTATATAGGGCGCAGGTAGAGACTGGTGGAGGGTGGGGGCCCTATTAGATAGTTTCTATAATGGGTAGATGAATGGAGGATAAACTTAAAGATGGGAAAGAAGTGGTAAATTAAATGGAGGGTAAATGATGATGCAAAGGGGCATCTAATAAACCCATATGATGGGGGATTCTAGAATGGGTAGGATAAATAAGTTCTAAGAAGAAGTATGAGGTTCATTCTCTGATATGCAAAACTACGAGGAATCCAAAACTATGAGGAATCCAATCCTAAGGGGGATTAATCGACATGAGGGTTAATATGCCAAGGGGTAAATATATGTGAGACAACTCATGTAAGTTAGAATGTTATTGGTTGAGAGTAGCGAAATTCAATGGAGGTGACACAGAGGCGGGTGTGGGGATCCTAAGGATAAATCTCAAGGGGTGTAACTAGGATATGAAATTGTTTACAAAGGGCATGAGTCACTGCATGTTGATTTTGAGCTAATACCTTAAAGGTCCATAGGGTGGCCAACACTTAATGGGTTGTATATTGTTGTACCAAGTACCTACACACATAAACTTAAAATACCCGAAGTGAAAAATATCTGATGATAAAGAACATATGATTGTTATTAGAAATGATAGTGAGTGAGTGTACCTGATATTTTGACATTGGTGGGAAAAATGGCCCCTTGATGAAAATTGTGTGTGCCCCTGGTGTAACATCCCTGACCACCCATGTTGAGCGATGCTACTCCATAAAAACGTTTATTCTCTTCTCAAGATACTATAACATACCCAACATCCAACTGAGCTATGGCACATATGTTTTCCGAACTGCATGCAATTAAAACATATACACACAAAAAACTTGCGGAAAATTATATATAAAATGTAAACAAACAATTACATTCTGCAAATGCACGGATTCATACTGAAATAAAGGTAAACATATACATGCAACATAAATAGGCAATACTCATAAATATAAAGACATTTATAACCACACATAAGATAAACCCATAAAAATAAACACATAAATAATAATGCGGCATGTAAATTTATCACAAAATTGAGACTTATCTTGATAAGAATATCATCAATTGCATGCAGACCTTCCAAAAGCCTCCCAGACTTAGACCACACTACTCATCACTCTCAATAGTGGGTTACCCCCGAGATGGGACTAAACTCCACCTGGGTAAAGGGATTCCTAACCATGCTAATGGTTCATAGACAACATGAAAGACTCCTTCACAGGTTCCAAATCAAACTAACAACCTACATTCCCTCATTCCCCCCATGCCTGTCCCACTGCAGGAAGTGTGCCCCTTCTCTACTCATCAGTCCTTCGGATTCCCCACTTCCTTTTAGCGCTTCAACAACAGGCCAGATAGGAAGTCTCAGAGCCCTGTAGTTGTAGTTTAACACCTTCATGAAATCAATTCCCCATAAATTCTCTCACCTAGAGAGAAATTGCTCACGGTCCTAACAACCCACCTCTTCAATATCCCATGGGCCTGACAACCCACTTCTTCAGTCTAGCTCCCAACCTAACCAGGTACACAAACATGTATGGCTATGTATATAGGTTCAGGTACAGTGACATGAAAGTACAGAGGATAGATCAATGAGTGTGTGAGTGAAAATATCATGGATTGGTTGCATGGATGATTGAATGATGGAAGAAATGGATGATTCCCCAAAAATGAATTAATTCCAAACTATAAGTATGCATGTCCCCAACTTGACACTTGTAATGTTGGGAGCTACTTTGGCCCACTTGTCCCCATCCGTTGGACTTAGGATAAAATAATTATTCATACTTTATACTTTAAAAAATATTAATATAATATTCATTTTTGGCTTAAGATCCCTAGCTTAACCCATTTTTATTAACTCTTAGGCCCTCCTTTCCCTAACTAGTGGAGTTTAGTACCCCATACTCTTTTATCATGGTCGGTCTTCATGCAACGATGTATTTTATATTAATGATGTGACATATTTAAAAATAGGCGCATTGGCCTTTAACAGATAGGCTCTCTAGCCTAATTATCACAAAACTGGCTCACCAGCCTATCAAACACAACATGCACACAAAGGCGCCCCGGCCTCAAAATCATGCACACTTAAGGTGCTCTCACAATATCTTGGAATGTGCACACTCCATCATTTTACTGCACAGTACATGCATGCACTAAGCCATGAAAGAAGTATACAAAGATGATATCAAAGAACTCACCAACTTAAGTACATTTTCATTTACATTTACAATTGGGTTCAGCCTCGGGATATTATACCTGGAAGGAGGCCAAGGAACAATGAGTTCCTAAAAGAGGTAATCTCTAAAGGAGGGTAGGGAACCATGAGTTCCTAGGAAAAGGAACTCGCTAAGGGAGACCAGGGAACCATAAGTTCAAAAAAGGAACTCCTTAAAGGAGGCCACAAAATAATGAATTGTTGGAAAAGGCACTCTTTAGAGGAGGCTGGGGAACCGTGAGTTCACGAAAAATCCACTCCTTGAAGGAGGCCATGGAACAATGAGTTCCTGGAAAAAGGCATTCCTTGAAGGAGGCTAGGTAAACATGGGTTCTTGAAAAAGGCACTCCCTAAAGGACACCACAAAATAGTGGGTTCATGAGAAAGGCACTCCCTAAAGGAGGTCATGGAACCATGGGTTCCCAAAAAAGTCACTCCCTAAGGGAGGACATGGAAAAATGGGCTCCTAAGAAAGGAAATCCATGAAGGAGGCAAGGAGATCATGGATTCCCAAAAACATAACTCCCTAAGGGAGGCCATGTTTCCCTTTGGGGTAACTAAAAATGAACAAGGAGATGGGGGCCTTGCCACAAGAAGTAATGAAACTATCTTGGAGGATCATTTTGATTAGGCCATGTGGTTTGTAATCGCATGATGTCTAGGGGCACTGGACACAAGGTGGTACTATAATGGTTCCCATGAAAGATATATTGTAAGTTGGTCTTGTATCAAGAGATAGGTCTTATGGGACCAAGGTGGGAAGTGGTACTACCCCCTGTATTATGATATCAGGAGTGGGGGAAGGGTTGTTTCCAAATACCCAAAATAATGGATCAAAGGTATAATAGCAAGAGGTTTAAAGTTGAACATTCACAAAAGAGGATTTGAAACAGTGTATCATATCCATTATTTTGTGTAATATATGTTGGTGGGGGGTTGGCACTTTAAAATTTGTGGAAACATCTCCTATATGGGCATGATTGTTCATCATGGAACTGGATTCCATGATATCCCTATCAGTGCTAAGATATGATCTTATTTGAGAGGGAGTAATGACCTTATCAAGGGAGATAATATTATAGGGTGAACCAATTGAATTGTTAAGACCCTACCAGTAGTGGATAGGAGAACCAGGATGGAGGTTATCACTAGAATAACTAAAATAAGTAGTGGCCTCAAATAATTCTTCATCTTATGAGAAACATGTAGTTGCGACTTCATGGTTTCTTTGCATTTGGGGAAAGAAACATGCATGAATTCCCCAAAGGATAAATGAATCTTCCCAGCCTCCAAGCCTAAGTGGTGAGGATGTGGTTCTAGAGGCATGGGCTCATTTTTGGGTGGAGTGGATGTTGCATGATTAGTGGCAATGGACACATAGTGCACAGACTCAATGTGAGAAATATGATGTGAGATTCTATTATGAGAATCCTAAGGGGGGGATTGATGTATGATATTTGATCAATGGTGATGATGTGTCCCTCATGTGAGAATATCATGAATTAAAATATGTATGACACCACAACACTCATGGCATAGATGAAATCACAACTGAGGAGAACATTATAATCCACACGACCATCCATGAAAACAACATTTATCAAAATTGTTTTACCACACTAGTAAATTTGGGTCATTTTGTGATGACCATTTCAACGCTCTTGCAACTTTATGTCTTAGATATTTTGATGAATCTTGGGTCCCTCAAACATCGTAACCTGTCTTGTGAAAAGTGCGATGAACCTGAGATAATGTTGCAAGAGCGATGACACAATGTTGTCGTTGCAAGAGAGATAAATTACAAAGGTCATCACAAGAATGAAAACCTAGGAAATCATCGCAAGAATGACAACTGAGGATGATTTTCGCAAGAAAGAAAACGATGGACGATCCTCTTCGTTGCAAGAGAAACAACATATCCTAGTTGTTAGCACTCTGTAAATTTGTTCAGATGATAAAACAAATAACAAAGGTAACCTACAAACCAACTTTAGGTTGGATTCTGACCATTCCAACCAAAGAGGGCTCTCTCAAACATGTAGAGACTAAAAATACTCTAAACATATTTGGCAATGGACACACAGAGGTCATATTTTTCAATAGGACAGGTTTGTTTAGGTTTTTGAAAGGGTTGGTAGGACGAAGATGAGGAAGAAAAAATTGGGAAATGGGGTCAAATAATGAGATATACTCTGAATATTAATACACCAATCCACTCCCGAGGGAACATGGGAAAAGTAAGCATATCCTTCAGCAATAAATAGTATTTTAGATGATGGAAATATAGAAAAGAGAAAATCCCATTACATATGAGAGAATTAGACAAAGATAGATTCTCACTTGTAACTTTAGAATAAATAACATAAGGCTGACTATAATGAACAAAACACTTAACAGAGAGTGAATTTTGGACCTGCAATCATTAAACATAACAACTGCATTAACCATGTGAAAGGAGAATCTATCAGGGATGAATTTCAATCATGTAATCTTAGCTATGCTTAGAAGAAAAAACAGAATTCAAACAAATGTGAACTAGAGGAAAACACTCTAAAGAATACATGTCACAAAAAACATGTCTCGAACAGGAAATTATAACTGAAAAATATCGCTCCAAGATTCCTTCGAATATCCCAATCTGGGACCCCTGTGTGAAAAATGAACAAGGTTAATGTTCTTGGGACCGTGCTTGACAATAACCTCCTTTGAATTTTGAAAATCCATTCTAGTTCATTCGTAAATTGTCCTGTAAGTCTCAACTACTATAGAAACTAACTGCCACATCCTCCTTGAAATGTCACATGTGCTTTTTTATAATCTAATTTTATTTATCCATATTCTTCTTAAATATTTGGGAATAATAGATTTGAATAAAAATAATTCCCAAATATTTTGCATCCTGTAAAATTAAATTTCCATATTCTATTTCATGCCCATGGTTTTAAAAAACCATTTATTGCTTGCTTCCCATGGTTTTGAAAACCATGTCTTGTTTTTCCCAATTTATCATTTCACTGTGAAAACTATTTACTGGTTTTTTTCCCCTGGCTTTGAAAACCATGTCTTGGAAACCATCATGGTAAACTATAAAAATATCCCTTGATCTTTCCCTTTTACTTCTGTAAAAACCTTGCATAAACAATTTCCCAAATATTATGTTCACATACATTTTCTTCTTTATGACACTTTTCCATAGCAATAAACAATAATCTCTCTTCTCTGTAAAATTTATTTTTTACCTCTGTGAAAAATGTCCACTGTGACAATAATTTTATTATTGGAAATTCCATGAAACACACTCCTGGAAAATATGTCGCACATTTATGAAACCAAAACATATAATAAATGGTTGCAATATTATTTCAGAACCAGGGAGGAGTGGTTTTAACCCACACCACTTTTACCCTCAAAATGCATCATTTAAGGACACGTACTCCAACAATAAACTTGGTGGTTTGGATTTTAGGACCACCTTAAAAAATTAACCTTCGTTTACTTACAACCAGCGAAATGTATATGCTCCCTCCATCCACCTTTTGACTTTTCAATATTAAAAATTGCGATTTGCACCCATGATTTGACGTGAATTATATATTGGATTAAATATTTTAATATAAAAATATTTTAATTAATAATTATAAACTTTTTGCCATTTTTCTAAGGACTTTGGGCATATGAGGCTTATCAAATGACTTTGTGGATAGGATAAGGGATATTAACCTTAATAAAAGGATTATTTTTAATTTTCAACAGGAATATGATAATAAGGGTAAAAATGAATGAAGTGATGGAACTGAGGGATTTATATAAGCATTAAGGCTAGATATAGATTTGGGATATTTGTCAATTTTGAGTCATGGAGGACATGACTATTTTGGATGATTAGTCGATTGAAGGATTTAGGTGATGGGAGCTTGATGGAGCTGGTGAATTTGTTTTAAAACCTGAGTGGAAATATAGCACAAGGGAAAGATGCTTTGGAAAAATTAATACAAATTAGCATGTGATAACATTGGCTCCAATGGGAATGTTATCCTCCCAGTGAGGTAGAAAATAACTCATAGACAAATTTCCTGATCCATTGGGATGCTCCCAAAATATGTGTGTACCTTTCTCTGACCTGTCACCAGTATCCACTAAAAACCCAAGTCTGTACACTTCTATCAACTGAAAACTGAATGCTAAATATGCCACTACAATATGAATGTACACACTGCTGAAAACCCAAACTAAAAACTGCTTGACCATGAAGCTTATTTTAACACTCCTATCTACTCTAAAACTATTGAAATGAGTACTAAATCAAGTGACGCTAAAGTGCCAATGCATTCAGTCAAGCAATTGGCTTCCTGATTGTCCTTTGCTCACATTTTTCTTAAGTATGTAGAAAAATGTAAAAGATGGCAGCTGAAAACAAAAATTGAATCCAAAATCTAAGCTTATGAATGAAAAAAATTCCTCCTTCACTAATGACTGTAATAGGATTTCCACAGGATCTTGAAAACCATGAAAAATCATTTCTTCTTGATGAAAAAAACAAAAAGACAAGACTCATTCATAAGTGTTTTTTGTTCTTTCTCTATTTCTTAAGTTCTAAGAACATTGTCAAATGAACTGGCATCAATAGGTTTGTCTACTCTTCCATGCATATCAAAAAAAACATTCATACATCCTTGAACATCTTCAAACTTATAGCCATATTATGTGTATCAAGGCTATCCTCTTTTTCATCAAACAATTATGATTTGGTTTTAATAATCTTCGGGAGTTTCTCTAGAGGACTGTCATTTTGACTTTCAAATGAATGAAGGGAAATACGTTTCTTCTCATAATCTTCTTGAAAATGTGAAAATCTAACAACATGAACTATTTTACAGTATAGAGTTCCCATGGATGCATTTTCAAAACCATGATTTTCAAAGGAATCAAATAAAACAACTGCCTCTTCATTATCTTTCTGTATTTCTAATTGAAAGGTGGCATACACTATTTTGTTGCTTTCCTGAAACTTTATGTTATTTGTTTGTTCACTTCTTGAAGTCTCCATAGATGCAGTTTTAGAACCCGCATCCATGTCTAAGACACTTAGAATTTGAACAACCACATCATTCATAGGGGAACAAATACAACTTTGAAGAACTTTGTCTTGATGGAAATCTTGTTGAATATCTTCATCAAGTTGAGGAAAAGGAAAATGAATTTTAGCAACAATATCTTGATCGGTTTCATCTTCAGCCAAAAGAGAGGCTACTATTTTTTGTTGGGATGAATATTCATAAAGGGCTTCTATGATTTCATCATTCATACACCCTTCATTAGCAAAAACTCTTTCAAGGTACTTAATGAAATGTTCACAAAATTCACAACTATCTTCAAACACCAAGAATGAAGGATTAGATTCTCCATAATTCTTAAAGAATATTATGTGTAAATCCTCAAGAGAGTATAAGATATTAACCATATGAAAGGAGCATCTATCAAGGATGAATTAAAATCATGTACTCTTAGCTATGATTAGAATAAATGACATAAGTGAAATGAATTTGAACTGGAGGAAAACACACTAAAGAATACACCGTGATGAATCTTGGTTGTCAAAAGCATTGTAGTATTGTATTAATTCATAAATAAATTCTGAGATATTTACACATAGTCCCTTCACCTTCATGGTTGAAAGTTTCTCCCTTTCTCAACTCTTTTACACTGAAATATATAGCACTAAAGGCTCTTTCCAGCTCATAATTTTGAACTACAACCCATTTCCCAAAATAGAAATAGTTACAAACAAAACATGACATATTTTTAACTAATCTCCTTCTTTTCAGGAGAAACAATAGGCTTCAGAACACCACCTGTAATTCTCAATTCGTAACAGTTGCATAAAATATAAGAATCTTTTTTGTGGATAATCACGTTCTGAAGAAATACCTCTCTCAGGTTCTTTAAATTCATCTCCAAATGGCCGCAATATGTGTCACAAAAACATGTCTTGAACAATAAATTATAACTGAAAAATATGGCTCCAATATTCCTTCGAATATCCCAATCCATGACACCTCTGTGAAAAATGAACAAGTTTAATGTTATTGAGTCTGTGTTTGACAATAACCTCCTTTTAATTTTGAAAATTCATTGTGGTTCATCGGGAAATCGTCATGTAAGTCTCAACTGTTGCAGAAACTAACTGTCACATCCTCCTTGAAATGTCACTTGTGCTTTTTTCAAATCTAATTTTATTTGTCCATATTCTCCTTAAATATTTGGGAATAATATATTTGAATACAAATAATTTCCCAATATGTTTTATCCTGTAAAAACAAATTTCCATATTTTAATTCATGCTCGTCGTTTTAAAAAACCATATATTGCTTGCTTCACATGGTTTTGAAAACCATGTCCTGTTTTTCCCAATTTACAATTTCACTATGAAAACTATTTACCAGATTGTTTCTCATGGTTTTGAAAACCATCTCTTGGAAACCATCTTGGTAAACTATGAAAATATCCCTTGATCTTCCCCTTTTACTTCTATAAAAACCTTGGATAAACAATTGTCCAAATATTTCGTTCATGTACATTTTCTTCTTTATGATTATTTTCCATAGCAATAAACAACAATCTCTATGCTCTATAAAATTTAATTTTTACCTCTGTGAAAAATTTCCATAGTGAGAACAATTTTATTTATTGTAAATTTCATGAAACACACTCTTGGAAAATATGTCGCAAATTTATGAAACCAAACCATATAATAAATGGTTGCAATATTATTTCAAAACTTGGGAGGAGTGCTTTTAACCCACACCACTTTTACCCCCGAAATGCATCATTTAAGGACACATACTCCAACAATAAACCCGGTGGTTTGGATTTCAGGACCACCTTAAAAAATTAACCTACGTTTACTTTCAACCCCCAAAATGTATATGCTCCCTCCATCCATCTTTTGAATTTTCAATATTAAAAATTGAGATTTGCGTCCATGATTTGACGTGAATTATATATTAGATTAAATATTAATATAAATATTTTAATACAAAAATATTTATATTAATAATTATAATTTTTTTCCCATTTTTCTGAGGACTTTGGGCATATGAGGCTCATCACATGAATTTGTGGATAAGATAAGGGATCTTAAGCTTAATAAAATGAATATTTTTAATTTTCAATGAGAATATGATAATAAGGGTAAAAGTTAATGAAGTGTTTGAACCGAGGGATTTAGATAAGCATTAAGGATAGATTTAGGTTTGGGATATTTGCCAATATTGACTCATGGAGGACATGACTATTTTGGATTATTAGTCAAGTGAAGGATTTACGTGATGGCAGCTTGACGAAGATGGTGAAAAAGTTTTAAAACTTGAGTGGAGATATAGAACAAGGGAAAGATGATTTGGAAACATTAATACAAATTAGCATGTGATAACATTGGCTCCAATGGGTATGCTATCCTCCCATTAAGGTAGCAAATAACTTGTAGACCTGGTGCCTAATCCATTGGGCTGCTCCCAAAACATGTGTGTACCCTTCTCTGACCTATCACTAGTATCCACTAAAAACCCAAGTTTGTACACTGCTCTCAACTGAAAACTAAATGCTAAATACACCACTACAATCTAAATGTACACAATGCTAAAAATCCAAACTGAAAACTGCTTGACCAACAAGATTATTTGCACACTCCTAACTGCTCTAAAACTGTTGAAATGAATAATCAATCAAGTGATGCTAAAGTGCCAATGCATTCAATCAAGCAATTGTCTTCTTGATTGTCCTATGCTCTCATTTTTCTTAAGTATGATGAAGAATGTAAAAGATTGCAGCTGAAAACAAAAATTGAATCCAAAATCTGAGCTTATGAATGAAACAAATTCCTCCTTCACTGATGACTGTAATAGGATGGTCATAGGATCTTGAAAACCATGAAAAATCATTTCTTCTTGATGAACAAAAACATAAAGACAAGCCTCATTCATAAGTATTTGTTGTTCTTTCCCTATTTCTTCAGTTCTGAGAACATTGTCAAATGAAATGGAGGCAATAGGTTTTTCTACTCTTCCATGCAGATCAACAAAAACATGCATGCATCCTTCAACATCTTCAAATATGAAAACCATATTATGTGTATCAAGGCTATCCTCTTGTTCATCAAACAATTCTGATTTGGTTTTAATAATCTTTGAGAGTTTTTCTTGAGGACTGTCATTTTGACTTTCAAATGAATGAAGGAAAATAAGTTTCTTCTCATAATATTCTAGAAAATGTGAAAATATAATAACATGAACTATTTCATAGTCTAGAGTTCCCATGGATGCATTTTCAAAACCATGATTTTCAAAGGATTCAAATAAAAAAACAGCCTCTTCATTATTTTTCTGTATTTCTAATTGAAAAGTGGCATACATTGTTTTGTTTCTTTCCTGAAACTTTATGTCATTTGTTTTTTCAGTGCTTGAAGTCTCCATAGATGCAGTTTTAGAACCCTCATCCATGTATAAGCCACTTATAATTTGAACAACCACATCATTCATAGGGGAAGAAAGACAATTTTGAAGGACTTTGTCTTGCTGGAAATATTGTTGAATATCTTTATCAAGTTCAGGAAAAGGAAAATGACTTTTAGAAACAATTTCTTGATCAGATTGATCTTCAACCAAAGGAGAGGCTACTATTTGTTGTTGGAATGGATATTAATAAAGGGATTCTATGATTTCATCATTCATACACTCTTCATTACCAAAACAACTTCCAAGGCACTTAATGAAATGTTCACAAAATTCACAACAATCTTCAAATACCAAGAATGAAGGAATAGATTCTCCATAATGCTTAAAGGATATTATGCGGAAATCCTTAAGAGAGTATACGCTACCTAGTTTTAAACCTTCATACCATAATATTGCTTTCCCCTCTATAGTAGCCATAAAAAATTTCATCAAACAATCCTCATGAAATTCAACCCCGAGCTTACATATGTGCATGTGAAATCTAATCAAGTGCAAGGCAACATCATTTCCTTCTCCATATTTGAATTTAGGAAAATATTTTTTCCAATCTATGCGAGGAATATGATTTGGAAAGCCATGAATATGAGAGAGATTCATTAGAACATACCTTGTAGATCTGTGATCCATCTTCAAGCAGTGGATTTATCGAGAAAATATTTAGTCTATTGAGTCTTTGGACAGTGGAGTCTCCATGAAAATTTTGAATTCTAGATTCTTGATAATGGAGACACCAAGTGAGTGATGTACAACCTTTCCATCTCAGACTACTTTTCACCATCAGTACTCAGATCTGAACTTTGTTGTTTATCTCAGGGAAGATCTTTAGTTTCATTCCCGACAATGACGCCAAAATGTTAACACTCTATAAATTTGTTTGGATGATAAAACAAACGACAAAGGTAACCTAAAAACCAACTTTAAGTTGGTTTCTGACCCTTCCAACTAGATAGGTCTCTCTCAAACATGTAGAGATTTAAAATACTCAAGAAATATTTGGCAATGGATACACAAAGGTCAGATTCTGCAATATGACATATTTGTTTATCTTTTTAAAAGGGTTGGTAGGACAAAAAAGAGAAAGAAAGCATTGGGAAATCAGATTAAATCCTGATATATACTATGAATATTAATACAAAAAATGTACTCCTGAGGGAACAGAGGAAAAGTAAGCATATCCTTCATCAATAAATAGTATTTCAGGTGATAGGAAGAAAAAAAAGAGAAAATCCCATTACAAATGAGAGTATCATAAAACGATGGATTCTCAGTTGTAACTTTAAAAGAAATAACATAAGGATGACTACAATGAACAGAACACTTAACAGAGAGTGAATTATGGACTTGTAATCATTTAACACAACAACTACATTAACCATATGAAAGGAGCATATATCAAGGAAGAGTTATAATCATGTACTCTTAGTTATTCTTAGAAGAAATAACAGAAGTGAAATGAATGTGAATTGGAGGAAAACACACTAAAGAATACACCATGATGAATCTCGGTCCTCAAAAGCACTGTACTATTATATTAATTCAAAAGGACATTCTAAGAAATTTACACATAGTCCCTTAGCCTTTTTGGATGAAATTCCCCCCCTTTCTCTACTCTTTTACAATGAAATATATAGCACTAAAGGATATTTCCAACTCATAATTTCAAACTCCAACCCCTTTCCCATAATAGAAACAATTACAAACAAAACATGGCATGTTTTTAATTGATCTACTCCTTTTCAAGAGAAACAATAGGCTTCAAAGTAACACCTGTAATTCCCAAACCGTAACGGTTTTGTCAACTCGGAGAACGTTGTTTGGAGATCACCCCGTTCTAAAGAAAAACCTCTCTCAATTTCCTGAAATTCATCTCTGGCTGTCCAAAATACGTTTCACAAAAACGTCTCTCAATCAATAAATTATAACTAAAAATTATGGCTCCAAGATTCCTTTGAATCTCCCAATCCGTGACACATGTGTGAAAAATGAAAAATCTTAATGTTCTTGAGTCCATGCTTGATAATAACCTCCTTTTAATTTTGAAAATTCATCCTAGTTCATCCAGAAATCGTCCTATAATTATCAAATGCCGGGGAAACTGACTGTCACATCCTCCTTGAAATGTCACTTGTGCTTTTTTCAATTCTAATTTTATTTATCCATATTCTCCTTAAATATTTGGGAATAATATATTTTAACAAAAAAAATTCCCAAATAATTTTTATCCTGTAAAAATAAATTTCCTTATTTTAATTCATGTCCATGGTTTTAAAAAACCATTTACTGCTTGCTTCCTGTGGCTTTGAAAACTGTGTCTTTTTTACCCAATTTACCATTTGACTGTGAAAACTATTTACTAGTTTGTTTCTTGTGGTTTTGAATACCATGTCTTGCAAACCATCTTGGTAAACTATGAAAATATCCCTTGATCTTTCCCTTTTGCTTCTGTAAAAAACTTGGATAAACAATTGTCCAAATCTTCTGTTCACGTACATTTTATTCTTTATGATTCTTTTCCATAGAAATATTTCCACCATGAGAACAATTTTATTTATTGGAAATCCCATGAAACGCACTCTTGGAAAATAAGTCGCACATTTATGAAACCAAACCATATAATAAATGGTTGCAATATTGTTTTGGAACTTGGGAGGAGTGGTTTTAACCCACACCACTTTTACCCCCAAAATGCATCATTTAAGGACACATACTCGAACAATAAACCAGGTGGTTTGGATTTTGGGACCACCTTAAAACATTACCCTTCATTTACTTCCAACCCCTAAAATGTATATGAACCCTCCATCCACCTTTTGACTTTTCAATATTAAAAATTGAGATTCATGCCCATGATTTGACATGAATTATATATTGGATTAAATATTTTGATACAAAAATATTTATTTTAATAATTATAAACTTTTTTCCATTTTTCTAAGGACTTTGGGCATATGAGGCTCATCACATGACTTTGTGGATAGGACAAGGGAGGTTAAGCTTAATAAAAGGGATATTTTTTATTTGCAACGAGAATATGATAATAAGGGTAAAAATGAATGAAGTGATGGAACTGAGGGATTTAGATAAGAATTAAGGATAAATATAGTTTTGGGATATTTTCCAATTTTGACTCATGGAGGAAATGAATATTTTGGATGATTAGTCGAGTGAAGGATTTAGGTGATGGGAGATTGACAGAGATGGTGAAAAAGCTTTAAAACCTGAGCGGAAAGATAATCGAAGGGAGAGATGCTTTGGAAAAATTTATACAAATTACCATGTGATAACATTGGTTCTAATGGGGATGTTATCCTCCTAGTGAGGTAGCAAGGAACTCATAGACCTAGTGCCTGATCCATTGGGGTACTCCCAAAACATGTGAATACCATGCTCTGACTTGTCACCAATATCCACTAAAAAACCAATTCTATACACTTCTCTCAACTAAAAACTGAAAGCTAAATACACCAGTACAATATGAATGTACACACTGTTGAAAACCCAAACTGAAAATTTCTTGAACAACAAGCTTATTTTCACACTCCTATCTACTCTAAAACTACTTAAATATATACTCAATCTAGTGATGCTAAAGTGGAAATGCATCCAATCAAGCAATTGGCTTCCTGATTTTCCTCTGCTCACGTTTTTCTTAAGTATGCAGAAAAATGTAAAAGATGGTAGATGAAAACAAAAATTGAATCCAAAATCTGAGCTTATGAATGAAACAAATTTCTCCTTCATTGATGATTGTAATAGGATGTCCACGGGATCTTTAAAACCATGAAAAATCATTTCTTCTTGATGAAGAAAAATATAAACGCAAACCTCATTCATAAGTGTTTGTTGTTCATTCTCTATTTCTTCAGTTATGAGAACATTGTCAAATGAAATGGAAACAATAGGTTTGTGTACTCTTCCATGCATATCAACAAAAACATTGATACATACTTGAACATCTTCAAATATGATAGCAATATTATGTGTATCAAGGATATCCTCTTTTTCATCAAATAATTCTAATTTTATTTAAATAATCTACGGGAGTTTTGCTTGAGGAATGTCACCTTCACTTTACAATGAATGAAGGGAAATACGTTTCTTCTCATAATATTCTTGCAAATGTGAAAATCTAACAACATGAACTATTTCATTGTCTAGAGTTCCCATGGATGCATTTTCAAAACCATGACTTTCAAAGGAATCAAATAAAACAACTGCCTCTTCATTATCTTTTTTGTATTTCTGATTGAAAAGCGGCATACAATGTTTTGTTTCTTTCCTGAAATTTTATGTCATTTGTTTGTTCACTGCTTGAAGTCTCCATATATGTCTTTTTAGAACCCTCATCCAATTCTAAGCCACTTATAATTTGAACAACCACATCATTCATAGGGGAAGAAAGAGAACTTTGAAGCACTTTGTCTTGCTGGAAATATTGTTGAATATCTTCATCAAGTTCAGGAAAAGAAAAATCACTTTTAGCAGCAATTTCTTGATCAGTTTCATCTTCATCCAAAGAAGAGCCTACTATTTGTTGTTGGGATGAATATTCATAAAGGGATTCTATTATTTCATCATTCATACACCCTTCATTACAAAAAAACACTTTCTAGTTACTTAATGAAATGTTCACAAAATTCACAACAATATTCAAACACCAATAATGAAGGATTAGATTCTCCATAATGCTTAAAGAATGTTATGTGGAAATACTTAAGAGAGTATAAGCTACCTGTTTTTAAACCTTCATAAAATAATCTTGCTTTCCCCTCTAGAGCATCCATAAAAAATTTCATCATACAATCCTCATGAAATTAAACCCCCAACTTACACATGTGCATGTGAAATCTAATCAAGTGCAAGGGAGAATCATTTCCTTTCGCATATTTGAATTTAGGAAAATATGTTTTCCAATTTATGTGAGGAATATGATTTGTAAATCCAAGAAAATGAGAGTGATTCATTGGAGCATACCTTGCAAATATGTGATCCATCTTGAAGCAGTGGAGTTATCAATAAAATATTTAGGCTATTGAGTCTTTGGATAGTGGATTCTCCATGAAAATTTTGAATTCTAGATTCTTGAAAATGGAGCCTCCAGGTGAATGATGTACAACCTTTCTGTGTTTGAATTGTTTTCACCATCATTACTTAGATTTGAACTGTGTCATTTATCCCAGGAAAGATCTTCAATTTTTTCCATGGCAACGACGCCACAATGTTAGCACTCTGTAAATCTATTTGGATGATAAAACAAACGACAGAGGTAACCTGCAAACCAACTTTAGGTTTAATTCTGACCCTTCCAACTAGAGAGGGCTCTCTCAAATATGTTGATATTAAAAGTACTCAAAAAATATTTGGCAATGTACGCACAAAGGTCAGATTCTGCAATAGGACATTCCTGTTTAGGCTTTTAAAAGGGCTGGTAAGACAAACAAGAGGAAGAAAAAATTGGGCAATGGCGTCAAATCCTGAGATACACTATGAGTATTAATACATCAAATGTACTCTTCAGGGAACATAGGAAAAGTAAGAATATCCTTCAGCAATAAATAGTATTTCAATGATGCCAAGACAGAAAAGAGAAAATCCCATTACAAATGAGAACATTAGAGAAAGATGAATTATCAATTGTAAATTTAGAAGAAATAACATAACACAGACTACAATGAATGAAACACTTAATAGAGAGTGAATTATGGACCTGTAATCATTAAACACAACAAGTACATTAACCATATGAAAGGGGCATCGATCAAGGATGAATTTCAATCATGCACTCTTAGTTATTATTAGAAGAAATAATAGAAGTGAAATGAATGTGAATTGGAGTAAAACACACTAAACAATACATTGTGATGAATCTCAACTATCAAAAGCATTGTACTAATGTATTAATTCATAAAAACATTCTGAGAAATTTACACAGAGCCCCTTCGCCTTCCTGGCTGAAATTCCCCCCCTTTGTATACTCTTTTGCAATTAAATATATATCACTAAAGGCTCTTTCCATCTCACAATTTTGAACTCCAACCCCTTTCCCAAAATAGAAACAGTTACAAACAAAACATGACACGTTTTTAACTGATCTCCTGCTTTTTAGGAGAAAAAATAGGCTTCAAAATGCCACCTGTAATTCTCAAACCATAACATTTGTGTAAAATCTAAGAACAAGTTTTGCAGAGAAGCCTGTTTTGAAGAAAAATCTCTCCTAGTTTCTTGAAATTGATCTCCAATGGGCCGAAATGCATGTCACAGAAACATGTCTCAAATAAGAAATTATAACTGAAACATATGGCTCCAAGATTCCTTCAAATCTCCCAATCCGTGACATCTGTGTGAAAAATGAACAAGGTTAATGTTCTTGGGTCTGTTCTTAACAATAACCTCCTTTGAATTTTGAAAATTCATTCTCTTTCCTATGGAAATCGTCATGTAAGTCTCAACTGTTGGAGAAACTAACTGTCACATCCTCCTTGAAATGTCACTTGTGCTTTTTTCAAATCTAATTTTATTTATCCATATTCTCCTTAAATATTTGGGAATAATATATTTGAATAAAAATGATTCCCAAATATTTCTTATCCTATAAAATTAAATTTCCATATTTTAATTCATGCCCATGGTTCTACAAAACCATTTATTGTTTGCTTCCCATGGTTTTGAAAACCATGTCTTGTTTTTCCCAATTTACAATTTCACTATGAAAATTATTTACTGGTTTGTTTCTCGTGGTTTTGAAAACCATGACTTGGAAACCATCTTGGTAAACTATGAAAATATCACTTGATATTCCCCTTTTACTTCTGTAAAAACCTTGGCTAAACAATTGTCCAAATATTCTGTTCACGTACATTTTCTTCTTTATGATTTTTTTCCATAGCAATAAACAATAATCTCTCTACTATGTAAAATTTAATTTTTACATATGTGAAAAATTTCCACTGTGAGAACAATTTTATTTATTGGAAATTCCATGAAATGAACTCTTGGAAAACATCCCTAACATTTATGAAACCAAACCATATAATAAATTGTTGCAATATTATTTCAGAACTTGGGAGGAGTGGTTTTAACCCATGCCACTATTACCCCCAAAATGTGTCATTTAAGGACACGTACTCCATCAATAAACCTGGTGGTTTGGATTTTGGGACTACCTTAAAAAATTAACCTATGTTTACTTTCAACCACCAAAATGTATATGCACCCTCCATCCACCTTTTGAATTTTCAATATTAAAAATTGAAATTCACCCCCATGATTTGACTTGAATTATATATTGGATTAAATATTAATATAAATATTTTAATATAAAAATATTTATATTAATAATTATAAACAATTTTCCATTTTTCTAAAGGTTTTTGGCATATGAGTCTCATCACATGACTTTGTGGATAGGATAAGGGATCTTAAGCGTAATAAAATGAATATTTTTAATTTTCAACGAGAATATGATAATAAGGGTAAAAATGAATGAAGTGATGGAACCAAGGGATTTAGATAAGCATTAAGAGTAGATATAGGTCTTGGATATTTGCCAATTTTGAATCATGGAGGACATGACTATTTTGGATGATTAGTCGAATGAAGGATTTAGGTTATGGGAGTTTTATGGAGCTCATGAAAAAGTTTTAAAACCTGAGTGGAAAGATAGCACAAGGGCAAGATGCTTTGGAAAAATTAATACAAATTAGCATGTGATAACACTAGTTTCTGCAACGAAACGTTCATCACAAGAGAGAAGAAATGTCAATTGATGCGACGAACTACTGATACGATGTACAATCGTGTTCATTGCAAGAAAAATGACATATCCTAGTTTATGTGATGAATTATTCATATGATGGATGATCGTCTTTGTTGCAAGACAAATGACATATCCTAGTTTCTGCGATGAACAGGTCGTCACAAGAGAGATGAACGATCAATAGTTGCGACGAACTATTCATATGATGAATGATCGTCTTCATCACAAGACAAACGACATGTCCTAGTTTATATGATGAACATGTTGTCACAAGAGTGATGAACGTTCGATAGTTGCTATAAACTATTCATACGATTGGTGATTGTGTTCGTCACAAGACAAATGACATATCCTAGTTTTTGCGAGAAATGATCGATAGTTGCGACGAACTATTCATACGATCAACGATCGTGTTAATCTCAACAACGACGAAATATATTTATTTAAAAAAAACAAAATTAAGTTAAAAAATATTAGTTTTCAATATCTAATTTTTCGATGCCATTAAAATATGGATTTACAAAAACATGTAGTTTTCATGTTGAAAACTGTTTCTCAAGTATTATATTAACATCAATTTGCTTCAAATATTAAAATAATATAAATATTTGTAGCTGGAAGAATATAAATCTTTATAAACTAAAATGTAGAACTTTGATATCTTATGCCATTACACTATTCCTGACTGTATTTCATTTACTATTGACAAGCATAGAAAATACACTTTGTCTTAATCTCCTTGAAGAAACTCCATTTTCCACCAAATCTTCTCTAAGACTCTTCAACACATTTGACACAAAACAAATTGCAAAAGTAAAATCTCCAATTGAAGCATGTGTAAAAGTGTGTCACAATTGGTTTTCAAGTTTTATTGAATTTATGAGAATTTATGTTTTTTTATGAATAATGTTTGTGTGAATATGGAACGTAAAATAACCATCCTAAGACTCTAGCAATTTTCACAATTTGCAAATTATATTCAAGCCTTCCATGTGTGGAAAATGATGGTGATGAAGTCCACTCAATGAAACAAATGAAGGTATGATAGAGTTATTTATAGTTAAATTCATATGGGAGTGGGATCCACGGGGGTGGAAAGTATTTTTCTCATGTGCCTTCACAATTCCATGAATGACGCTTGATAGTAAACACCAGTTTCATAACTAGGATACATATTCATAGATTAATGTGGAGAATGATTTGAGAGATATAATTTTTCAAGGGGTGACATGAATTTTGAAAGAGCATGGTGGCTTCATCAAAATACCACTCCTAAGCTAAGCATGGATACTTAGAAAGAGAGTGCAACCCTCGTGCTAGAAAAAAAATATGTTAGATTTCATGAAGTACCCTATGAAAACAACTATGCTTTGATGAAAACAAGCTATGGAGAATTGTTTGGATACTTATCTCAATCTACACCACAATTTATTTTGTCCCCCAGGGATAGTTTTGTACATTATATTTAAGTTTCTTTACCTTTTAGAAGTCTTGGTTTGGGGTAATGAATGTAACTTGTTTATTGTTAAGGAGCATTGATGGAGGGTTTTCACTATCCTAACCTTTATGAATCACACAAACCACTTTTAATGATGTAAGGTGAAGAACATAATTTTGATATGGGATAGCTTTTAGGTCCTTCGATGTGTGCACAAGTGTGGGGATAA
The DNA here is from genome assembly GCA_009831015.1 of Picea engelmannii. Classification (NCBI taxonomy): domain Eukaryota; kingdom Viridiplantae; phylum Streptophyta; class Pinopsida; order Pinales; family Pinaceae; genus Picea; species Picea engelmannii. Next base: position 972,696 of record ML782390.1, on the reverse strand, counting down.
AAGAAAATGACTACTTAAAGTATATTGTTGGAAATAGAAATGAAATAAGTCACAAGAAAAATAAAGTGATATATATATATATATCTATATCTATATCTATATCTATATCTATATATATATATATATATATATATATATATATATATATATATATATATATATATATATATATATATAGNTATATATATATATATATATATATATATATATATATATATATATATATATATATATATATATATATATATAGGAAATTCCTTCTTCCTTTACCCAAATATGAAAGTTTCTTTTAATTTATACACACTTAAATGAATTAAACTACATGGTTGGAGCAAGTGACAAAGAGTGGAAAAATTGAGCCTACATACAAATCTTTATAGAAGTTAGACTCTGAATAAAAGAAAATTTTTGAGGGAATGTCCAAGGTCTTAGACTTGATAGTGGTGTGATATTAGAAAGATATCCTTACAACTAAGGAGTGATATTTAATAGAACAAAGTCCTCAATATGGTTTCCATTCTACATATGAGGTTATGCACATGAGTACCAAAAAATTATCCTAGTTGGTTATCAAAACTAAGAGAAGACAAAAAATATTTGTGAACAACAATTAAAGCAACCTATCTATCCTCTAGCATGTATAGTAACTTATAAACAATCAAAACAATTAATTTCAATTATTCAAAGAACATTTTTTGGGGAAAATATAATACATTATTTATTATCTAATGAAAAGGCATAATAACATGAAATATATCACCTAAGAAGAATCCTTAATCTTTTGGAATTCAATATTGTCCATGGGAGGATCCTTTATCCCTCCAGTAGGCTCTCTCTATCCATGAAGATGAACATGTAATGATCCCCTTGTGCATGGACAATTTGGAGGGGAGAATGGGAAACATGAAAAAAAGATTATACTAGATCAATTGAGTGGATGCAATGGTATTCCTACTCTTTGGATTAATTCCTCTAGCATAACCTTACATTTATAAGTTGTTATGAAATGCATGGCATGAATTTGTATTTATAGGCATGTGCTGAAGTTGAAAATAACCCATATGACCGACCTGACTCAAATAGTGTCCCAATACCCTTTTGTTGATGAGGAATGGACATTTGTGATATGGTATAGGTATTTTATCACCAACCACACCTTATATCCAACCATAATCATTTATGAGTTGCAAAATTCCTTAATTCACAGAGTAGGTATTACATATGTACTCAATAAAACATAGTTCCTATAAACCACACTTTTTAAGTCAATTGTAAATTCAAATAGTGAATCTCTTTCAAGTTGTTGAGAGTAATTGGTATTGTCCTTGATAAGGAGTTATAAGAGAGATCCATGTCCATGAGATTTTATATATACACAAGTGAATATGGAATGGAACCTTCTAAGGAATTGTTAGATAGATTCAATTATTCGAGTGAAGTGCAACTTCCAAGTGTTGGTGGAATGATACTAGTTAATAGATTGGTAGAAATGTATATAGCTAAATAATTTTCAAGTTTCTCTTTCTCTAGAGGTAAGGGTAGAATAATTTCCTTTTGTGGTAAAGTAGTAATCTACAACATAATAATAAATATTACAATAAATATCATAGCAGAGTAATAAATATCATAGGAGTGTATAGAGGTCATTGGTGTAACACACCCAACCCCCTATCCACTTTTAGGTTGGTCGGATGTTTGATTCTCATCTTCTTGGAACTTGGGATGAGTATTTAGGTTCATTGGTGCCTATGATTTTTAATTTATACTCGAAAGTGGTGTCTATATATCATTCATTTCAAATACTCTATTGTATAATTATGGTTATGCTTATAATATGATATCCAAGGGATTACTTATACACAACCACAAAAAACCAAGTTGAAGTATTAGATTAGCTATGTGAATCATATATGCTACAATATACTTGGCTATGTTTCATTATATAGCATGATTGACCCCATAGTGGGCCACAAATGATGGTAATGTAAAAATAAATAAATAAAATGAACCTTAAGAAGTCACCAAAAGAATAAAAAAGACAAGACATACCTGATCTTTGATATTCTAATGTGTAGCATTGCATTGATACAACATCTAGAGTATCTGCAAATACACGAACTACATATCGTAGTAAATAAAAACAAAATTATATTTAGTTTTTAATAAAAACAAAAAAATACTTTTAAGACATGTCAATAAATCCTAATATAAATTAAAACCGATGAGATTGCAAATAGTAAACACCATTGAAATTGTTTTTTGTAAAATTCATATGAGAGGAGATTAAATAGTGACACACACACACATGTCAATATTTCATGGAAACTTTCATAGGATACCTAGCTAAAGCATACACAAACAAAGCTTATCAAGAAAAGGAAGAGAGATACAGTATGAAGAATGAGAATCAGTGTATATTATGATCTATTCAATGAGTGAGTGATATTCACTCATATAGAAAATGACATCCTATATTAGGAATGCATTCATAATAGTGATGGTCTAAAATTTTAAAGTCTAAAATAAAACTAGTCAGTTAACTCCCGCTAAACTAGTGTGTCGAAAATAGAAATTTCTTCAACACCCCCCCTAAACATCACTATGGAGTAAAAAATGAGTCCTAGCTACTAGGAAATATTAGGTACTCATGTACAATGCAAATAATTAACACTGAATAGAAATGAGGAAATAGGGAAAACGACGTGGGAATAAAACCCCCCCTCAAAAGACAATGCATCAAAAGAAGAAAAGGCAGTTGCTAGGAAACTATGTTCTTCACTACAAGATGGTCTCGCAAAGTCTGAAACTTTTTCTCACTGAAAGTCTTCATGAATATGTAGAAATATTTAGGATCTAGTGAAGTCCTTTGGAAACCATTCTAGTCTTGTACCTCTTGATCCCGTGGAACCATCTGCACCTGGAAATATTCATTTCTAGTGGAAGTGGAACTAGATGCCAAGTTTGATTCTTTAGGAGTGAGTCATACTCCTTTTTCATGGTTGCTTCCCATAGTGGATTTCCAACAACATCACTATAGGTATGTGGATCGTAATATTGAACCATACAACAATGCATGGGCATCGCTGGTTCAGAAGATGAAAGCACATTAGAAGGCTCCTCATGCTAAGATCGAGTCCTCCTCGAATCCAATGGATTCCCTGCAAGGATACTTGCTTCCTTAAGTGTGAAATCTACCTTATTGGGCATTTTTTGAAGCTTCAACATTGGCTTCTTATCCGGTTGTACTACCTACTTATTTCCATGTACATTATCTGAGTGTATGGAAACATCTCTTATTTATGAAACTGATGGAAGCACAAGAGTATGTGCATGTTGCACTGGAGGTGCATGAAAATTACTCTACTTATATATAGGTATAAAAGAGGAGTCATCATGACAAAACTTAGTAAATTTACACAACCTTGACTTGTGATCCACCTCACCAATTGCAATGATGGAATTGTCATGCATGTTAATTAATGAAACTGAATATGATGTAAATTCAACCTTTTTACCTTTCTGAGTGATATGATAAACTGGTAGAATATTCATAGAAAGATTTAGAGAATGTAAAACATTCTCAAAATTGTCATTATGGATTTTCACTCTTCCTTCTCCTGCTACTGCTACTGGAGTATCATCCCCCATGAGAATAGGGGGTCTTGAGCATGGAATCAAAGAAGTAGAAACTTTCTCTTTAGCTTCCATATGATGTTATGTGCCACAATCTATAATCCATGAATCAGATGAGGAGTTAATTGCAACAAGAGCATGATGATTGTAAGGGACCGAATTAAATAAACAACCATTTATTTTAATCATAGCAGTAAAATTTAAGAGTTACCTTCATTTAGCACATTCGCAATCAAATTTATCAATAATAATAAAATTAATTAAACATAATGAAAAACAGTGCATAATTTTAAATAAAACCTGAACCTGATGCTAATAATCCTTCGTTTGTCCGCCGCTTGCCTCCTTGCCCGCTTCTGCAAAACACTGCCCAAAACCTTGTTCCTCCCAACCAACTAGGTAACTCCCTAGCTCCAGGATATCAACAGATATCCTGGCCCCCGTGCCCAAAACCCCCAGCAACTCCGGTGCACTGATACAATCCCACTCACAAAATTTCACCTCTCTCTCTGCAATTCCCAGAGCTCCCAAAATCCATCCCCAACCTCCGTAGAATAACCTCTCGTCCAACTCCTTCCCTTCCTTATCCCTCCTTCACTGTTAAGAACCAAACATCAATATAGCATAGAAAAACCTCAGGAAAAGTACTCAACGCCTTGAAAAAGAGATAATTTCAGATAATAAGCCTCTTCGAGGGGGCAACCTCCCTTTACCCAACTTAAATGTTCAAGTACAAGATGATTCAAAATGAAAATGTTTCCTTAGTATATATAGGAGACTAGGAGGTATAATTACAACTAATGGCCTAAAACTGACATAAATAAAATAACATTACTAATCTAATATGCCCCAATTAAGGGGTAAGCCGACATAAATAAAATAACATTACTAATCTACTATGCCCCAATTAAGGGGTAATGAGCCAATATTAGGGCTTAACATGCCCCTCCCCTT